>OX578139.1:59612386-59772386 GCA_951213105.1 Amaurobius ferox
ATCCCTAGCCCAATTATCCAGACAGTATTTTCTGGACGAGCGTTTGCGATGTTCTACACCTGGGATGGAGAACATTTTTATATTAGAAGGCCACATTGAAATAAACTGACTTGCAATAAGACCGCATACAATAATTTTTAACACTTTACAACGAAGTTGGAAAGTGTTTATGACTTTGCTCATTATGTCTGTCTGTCTGTCTGTCTGTCCGTTAGCACGATAACTTCCGTAAAAATGACTTAATCAAAATGAAATTTTAGTATGTTGTTTTGACAGTCTGTGGGACCTATGGGAATATAAATGAATAATATCACCCAACTAGTTTTGGATTGAACCCGGGTTGAAGAAATGAAATACATTGAACCCTATGGGACCTAATTTTTCAAACATTTTCTAAGTGAATTTAAAATTCACAAATTGCTTCGAAAATTTCAGGTAATATTCAAATTATCCCATAAAATATATAAAAAAAAATTCAGCAAAATATATTCAGTAGTTTTTTAAATAAAAATTAAAATAATAATTACTCCTCTTATATGAAGCGATCACGTTACCATTATATGAAGAGATCATGTGACAAACTTCAAAATGAAATATGGCATCCATCTTGTCTCAAACTCGTGATTTTTAAAGTTCCTTTTAATTCATATTGAGTGTTGTATCCGTCCTAAAACCGCTTTATTTTTGCTTAAATTCTGTGCATCTACATACTGAAACAACGCAATTACAATATATTTAAGTTAAAATGATCATCCAAATTTGAGTATTTCTACAACGAAGCCTATTTTTCACTTATGTAAAATGCAAACAGCACAATATGTAGAATGAGTTGTATAAGAATTGCTGTATTTCTTTAACTCAAAATTATTTAGCTCATGCAGTCTGCATACCTGATATGAATAAAATATTCATTGATTTTACAGAGAGAAGGACGATTTTTTCGATGAAGTTCTAAGCATAGAGTTTAATTACTTGTATCTTCATGGTCTTAAGTTTTTAAATAAAATAAATTATTATACTATTGTGATGAATGAAATGAATGGGAAAATGTTATGAATGAAATTCTGCTTTTATTGCGAGAGCTAGGCGTGCTATATTTCGATGGCGTCATTTGAGTAGATTTCAGTTGCTTTTGATGAAGTTTTCAAATGTAATGAATTATTGTTGTGTGTATTATGATAATGTTAAAAACATTACCGAGGAACCAGGCGATTTATATTTAATTGACGTCATTTGAATGAAGTTAATTTTTTTCGATGAACTTTCAAGTTTTCAAATATAATAAATTAAGGTAGTATTGTGATAATTTTTTAAATATTACCGAGGAATGTATCACATTTTAGAGATGTTTAAATGAAATTGCATTGAAGTTGGAAAGTGTTTCATAATCAATGCTTTATGCATGATTGATCTCTCTTGTTTTACATATACTTAATGAAAAATGAAAATCATTGGTGGAAAATCTAATTAATATAGAAACATTAAAAACGGTCGAAGGTTATTTGAGAAGGCCACTCTTGATAACAGGTAAACAGGTAAAAAATGAGATGTTCATATTATGCCCTTTTTTACCTGCTTAAATGTGTCCCGTTATCCCCCATATACGCATTATTAAGTGCGATTCTCATGTAAATCAATAAAATAACACATTCATTGTCATTGAGACTTTAGGTCATAGTTATTTTAGATCGTTGAGTATGTCAGCTTACATATAATTTTATGGCTACGATATCTTCCTCCCAAAATAACTGATTCAAATGGGATATCATAATGATTTACAAAAAATAATTTCTACACATTTTAGGTCATTTTCGGTCAGCATATGTGTGAATACTTGGTTACACTATATCTCCTACGAAATAACTGATTTAAATGGAATATGATATCATTTTTTCATAGGTGTAAAATATTACTCCGTAGAACGTTTGCAAAACTATTGTTTTCGTCTTAAAACTATAACTCAATTTATTTCAAGTTGTCGTTTAATTTCCTTGTAAATTAAATTCAACGAACTTTTTTACTAATCAACTTAAGAATGAAGGTTAAAAAGAAAAAAATTAATGAAACAACAGAAGGACAGAGATAATTTTTCAGAAACACTTTCTATAAAAATTGTCCTTAGCCAAATTCCATGTCTGCTTTCTAGTAATTAAACTTTACACGATAATTACTCATTTACATGATAATTAATCTTTACTTTTACAAAGCTCTGCTTAAACTTTCAAGGGCAATTAGACTTTAAAGGAAATTGTGAATTTATGTGGGAGTGTTAGGTAGATGTATAAGCTGTTTGAAATATTTTTCAAACTGTGGTTAAAAGGAAAGTTAGTAATTAAAAACGGTGAAGTCTGAGTTAAGTGTCCACAATCTTTGAATTTAGAGCAAATTAGCATTATATTGAAGGGGTAAGTAGTAAATTGGAGAACGCAGTTGATTAAACGTGTGCAGATTTAAATTTCCCTCCAACATTATTATGAAGTACATTTTCAAATTCCTAACGAAGCTAAATTAAAGTTTCCCTGAATTTTATAATCTCTTTTACTCGAGAGCTATCATAGTTAGGAAGATGAAAATTTGTACACATACATTGCGCATATACATTTGTAAACAAAACATTACACACAAATGTGCAAAATTATAAGTACGATAATTAAAAATTCCTATATTAGGGCGAAACGCCTATGTCATTGAATATGTCTATCCGGGACACACTTATCTACATATGCAATTCGAACCTAAATCATTAATAAACTGAATCTTAACCTGAACTAAAAATAAAATCAAAATACGAAATATTCACTTACAACACTTCTATGAACAATTAGAGACACACAATCGGCAGATTGCCAAACGACGCAATTCTAGAGTCTGCCATTGTATAGATCTATCCAATCATGAGTATACTATTCTTAGGAATGGAAGTTGAGATGTTTAAGACATATATTAAAATCAGGAAAATAATAAAATTAGAATAAAATGATAAAAAATTATTGAATCCTCACAAATATTTCGTCCTAATCGTCGTTCGTAATTTTGTCCTACCGAGTATAGCCAGCTACGTAAGACAAAAACTGCCCTTTCTCGCTTATACGTGAAAGAACACTTCAAATCCATATTGTTATCAGGGCATACTAGGAACATTCCCAAAAGGACTGTTTCCAGTACATCTCGATTAATAAATCACTGTTTCCACCATGTAATTGCCAAGTATCCTCATATTTTAACATATTGTTAAAACTTGACTTTAATGAGCAAGTTAAACCAAAATGAAATCTACTATCGAGCGCAGTGGAGCATCTCTCTACGGAACGAGGGATAATTTAATTGTTATTTGGGAAGCAAATATTATCCGATTATTGATCAATTTACGTGGAAAGCTTTACTTAACATATCATATATAGGAAAGTGACACAAGCTGTACTGAAGCATTTCACTGTAATTGATTTAAAGCTGCACATGTTGCTTTTTAAATGAAATTCTGTATTATTTATTCACACGGATAGGCAACTATATTTGTTTCTGAAATCAGCTGACAAATGTGCAATTTAATAAACTCAATTTATAAAGAAGAGTATAACAATAATGGATTACTACCCTATTGCAGAATGCAACAACCATGGGAGGATTCCCCGTTTCTTATGTGCCTATCAGCATGGAATAATCGATAACTGAAATTGTAGAAACTTGCAATATGCAACAATTTTGCGAATTTCTATGGGGATCGTATGGGATTTTAAATCTCCACTTACACATGGTCACTGTAAGGTGATACATAAATAATTAAAATTATAGATGCGTGGGGATCAAATACTCACATGAATTCTATTGTTATCTGGGATAATATGCATAATTTTGTTTACATGCTGAATATTTACAATTTTAAATCACTCGTGACAATTGGCATCATTATCCTAAGTATTTGTGCTACTGTCTATACAGCACAAATACTTAGGCGAATATTGTCATAATTCGAAATAGTTTCAAATTTCTCTTTGAATTGATAATCAGACATTAAACGTCCAAACGTCTCGTGGATTGACAAGGCATTTTCAAAATTGATTAGGGAGATGGAAAATAGGTGGCTCAGCAAGGACTATATTGGTTCACACTGGGTGCTGTGTACACCATCATCAGGTATATGAACGCCACGGATTGGCCTGACTCATATTTCGGGGCTTAAAAATATGTCATTTTTCTTCTTGCTAACTGTATACTTTCTCTCTTGACCACGCATCAATAAGTTTTTAGCAAGTCATTGAAATATACTGTAAATGTTCTTTCACCCATGTGGGGAAGTGTGAAAATGATCTTTACACTATATTGGAAGGAGGTCGACTTCACATTGCGTCAACTGACCACTGATTGGTCAAATAACTTATGTCCATTGACTTGCCTCAGGCACGTATTTCTGATTTTTACTTTCCCTGCAATACATGGTAATGTATAGGGAAAGTATTGGAATCATGCCGAAAATCACAACTCGAGTTTTCGACGGATCTACACGTTTCGAGACCTCTAGAATACGAAAAAACCATTTTTAGCGTGACGTCTGTGCGTGTGTCTGTGTGTCTGTCTGTCTGTCTGTCTGTCTGTCTGTCTGTCTGTGTGTCTGTCTGTGTGTCTGTCTGTCTGTCTGTGCAGATTTTGTATCCACTGTAACTAAAAAACTAATCGACCGAATTTCACAAAATTTGGTAGGTAAGTCACTTGTGGGCGGGGCTAGTGCTGATTAGTTTTGGGTACGATTCGGAATAAAAGAACCCGCCTTTTTTTGCGAAATGGCCCGCAAAAGCTTGTATCCACTCTAGCTGAAAAACTAATGAACCGAATTTCACAAAATTCGGTAGATGAGTCACGTATAGGTCACTCTGGTGCTGATTAGATTTTGGTACGATTCGGAAAAAAATAACCTGCCTTTTTTTGCTAAACGGCCCGCAAAAATCTTCAAAATCTAAACTAAAGAACTTGGTATACTTAGATATATCCATTAAATGCCCGTTTAATACGTAATGTTTAACGACGAAAAGAATAAGACCAACCCCATTACACTAGGACTAGCCGTTCTCGAGATATTTTAGTTTTTCGTACTTTCCCTACGCCACCTTTGAAAATAAGCCCGGTTACCGAATGAGAACGAAATTTGAATTAAAAGTGAATTACATTTAATTGAAATAAATAGAACGTGGATATAAGTTTGCAGGGAAAGTCATGTGCTGCCCACATCAGATTTTTTTTGTTGTTTCCATGCCAGTAGCTCGATTCCAAGCCCAACGAATAGTCTGGGATTTTCAGCCACTGGAGGTGTCGCAAATCTGATCAATAAAACCTTTCCTTATTAAATGATTTGATTGTTTATTGCCAGACTGACTGTCGACAAATCCCTGTCAATTATTCTACGAAGTATCCGAATTCCATATCGAAATTTATTGCCACATTAAATATTTCAGCTATTCCAATTAGCCGGCTTCAAATTCCTTGAAAACTTATCTGAATGCTGTTTACTGCAACAGGAGCACAATCTTAACTCTAGTATTAACCCTAATAGGCTTGTTCTATAACTTTGAGCTTGTTATTTGCAGCCTGGTATAGTTCGAGCTAAATTTTAAAGAAATTTTAATCCCGCTACGTGGCAGGTCTAAATGTGACGTTCCCGTGGAGTTTCTTAAAATTATTATATGCAGCAAGTTTCTTGCTGCTGTGGAGACGATTGTCCCTTAGTGGGAAGTTAGATTCCCGGCACTCGTTTGTAGCCGATACTATACGTACAAACCAAAACACATATTCAGGTCATAGCATATAATTCACGGACAATCGTTTTTAGAATGGCAAAGGATCCTGTACAACAGCAGTCCCTATCATGGGAGAGCTATGACGATCCTAATAAAATAAGGAGGACAACCCCAAGAGCATGCTAAATTTCAATCGAAGCTCGGGTCATATGCGTGCCTGGTTAAGTCGGTGAAATGCGTACCCCGAAAGTGTATCTGACAAAGACGAGGCGTCTGTTAGGGAAGGGGGGAAGGGAGAGGTTGCACATTTTTTTGGTGCTGCCATATCTTGAGTGACTTTGCAATCAATCATTGCAAAGGGTGTGCATTATTTTCATCCTTCCTCTTATCTTTTATCATCTCTTTGGCAGTCATATTAGATCCGCTATTAGGCGGGACTTGATATTGTTACAATCTTGAAGCAATGCTACCTAACATAAATCCCAGTCAAACGGTCTAACACCCGCACTACCAGTCCAAGTCTCTCTCTCATACGCTAACAAGTTCCACTCACTCCGTTATTATCCAATAACTAGCTCTACCCTTGCAGTGAGCCAGATGTTATTTATTCAGGTCACGTAATTAGGACCACTATGTCGGATAGCAAAACAAAAATATTTTTTTAGCGTATCAATTTTGAAACATCTATTGGCTCTTTTCAATGGGAACCCAGGCAGTCGTGTGTGATAGCTGTATTCTATACAGTTGAACAAAAAGCTATCTTCAGGTCCGAACATATAGTTAGGAATGTGCTTTGTAGCACAGACGATCATTGTTGGAATGATGCAAGAGCCGGACGATATATTGTCATTACATATATCAGTTATTACATGCTGCCGATCATATAAGTGCAAAACCAGTCCATGGATGTTGTTATCTACAATGGGCACGTAATCTTACCAACTCCCTTTACAAGTAAATTATGTAACTATGGCTGGAGTAATATTCACTTTGCTAATTGCTTTTTCCTATAGTTGCATAAAATAATTAAAATTATGTCTTCTAATTGTACATAACAATAAGATTAATGTTTAATGTCACATTTCGAGTTTAATATATAATTAAACTTATTTTTATTTTCAGGAAGAAAAGAGCCAAATTATAACCACCAATGTCTGGTTAAACTTGGTAAGTTTACTTTAATTTCTTTATATCGCAAAAAATTGATAAAGGCTTTACATAAAACAGAAATTTGTGTTCCGAAGTTGGTTATCACAGATTAGTTATATAGAGTTCATCTTGAACTTTTGAAAATAAAAAAATTTAATAATCGAATAAAAATCTGTTAAAAACAAGTTTCGAAATATTATTAACGTACTGATGCCAAACAGAATGATTAAATGAAATATGCATTTAGATTTATATTTAAAATTAAAACATTTTTTGAATCTTCTAAAAAAAATGTTAATATATACATCTGTATTTTGATAAAAAGAAATACTTTGGCATCTCTGGATCCCAGCTGAAAGCTCATAAGTTAATATATTTTTACTCTATTATTGTCAGCATTTCACTTCTATTTACTTTTATTTTTGTATCGATACAAGTTGTAAAGAAACTTGCTATTTCAGCCAGGACTTGAACCTTGAATTATCGTACTGGTCAACCAACGATCTGATAAATATAGTTGCTGGGACAGCAAGCCTCTTTACAATAGCTTCCTAACATATCAACTCTGCAGCTTAGTGCCATGATTTTGAGTGTCTGAAAATGATCCTAGTAACATTAGTGTGGGGTCAATGGACTTCTTTAATATTGAATTCCGATTTAAAAAATCGGGAAGACAACGACCACACAAACAGCTAATCTGGAGAATTAAAATAGCATCAGGTGGCAAATATGAAGTAAAAATAACAGAAAGTGGTCAGTCACATTGTCAAGTCATGTGTCAATTTCACTTTAGCTGGAGGAGAATGCAGCGTGAAATTCGACAATAACAGCTTGCAATTCCGCTCCAGTAGCACCATAGGGAAAGAGTCGACTTGTCAAAACGACAATCCGCTGTTCGAGCTTTGGCTGGTACAGCAATATCCCTCACAATACTTGATAGATCTTTTGTGACTTCATTGCCTACCTCCAGTATATGAATCATTCTCCAAAACTAGGACGTTTAGATACGGAAAAAACATGTTACAAAAAATAGGCAATATGTGTTTGTTGACAGATACCTTAATATACAGAAAAATGAGTGAAATTGGTCAGACAATAGTGTCAATTGATTTCATAATAAAATCAATTTAATGAGCAATTACCTATCATTGAGTCGAGGACAGAAGGTACAACGCAATTTTTGTCCATGCAATTTAATTTTTGAAAATTGAGGTTATACTTGACTTCCCGGTAGACATAAAAGTCCTTGAAAGCCAGATTCACATTCTTAGCAATTATTATATCAACAACAATGTCGCAACTTAGAATGTTTTAGGCAAGTTAATACTTGTTACTGAATTGATTCTTTTAAAATATAGTCTTTATTGAATAGAATACGTCTCAATCTTGAAAGCAGAGTTCTAGCATGTAGTTGGGTGAACTCTGTGTGATAAGTACATTTTTTGTGGAAAGATTTCTTAGGTTTACGGTACTGTAAGGCCCATTATAGTGACGCCTCGCTGTTTCTCTAAAAAACCACTTTTATACATTCCTTCAAAGATGAGTTGTAGTATATTAATGGCAAAATTTTTGTATTACCATTATTTTTAACAAACATTTTTGAAGCATCATTTTCTCACGATCTACTGTAGATACAGTTTAGATGATGATTAATATGAATTCAGCATCAAATCCTGGATATGCCAGAGGGATTTACCAAGGATTTCCACTAGCGGTTCTCTTTTCATTTCCGTTTCACAAATGCCCATTTCAAGAATGGTTATAAATTGGATTTAGAGAATAACTGATATGGTTATGCATCAAATTCTGGAGGAGGGAGAAGGGATCACTAAGAATTTATACTTCCTTTTGCACGTCCAGTTCAAAAATGTATTTTACATGACCCAGACCGGGGGAGGGGGGAACTCACCATGAAGGTTTAAAGCATCAAGATCCACGGAAAATGTTTCTTGAAACATCTATTTCTCAGAAATAATGATTGATAAACACTCAGAATCTAATTCCGGAGGAAGCATATGGACCACCAAAGATTTTCACTGCTGCATTTTCAATTAAATATTTATATTTTCCTTAAAACATCTATTTTTCAGATTTGGCTATTGATAGGGGTTAGATGACAACTGATATGAATTCAGTATCAAATTCTGGAAGGGGTAAACGGATTCTCTAATAATTCATACTTCCAATTTTTTCTTCTTGCAGTTAAAATAATTTATATGAAACATCTATTTCCACAGGGTTGGCTACTAATACAGGTTAAATGATATGAATGTATAGTATCCTATTGAGGAGGGCTTTAGAAAGAATCATTAAGGACTTCTACTTATGGTTATTTTCTCAATCCCGGTTCAAAAATTATCACTTTCCTTGAAACATATACTTCTCAGAATCGGTTTTAGATAAACCTTAGATGATGAAATATATAATCAGTATCAAGTTTCTTATTGAGTAGAGGGATTCACTAAATATTTCAATTGTTTTTATTTCCGATTCTGTTAAAAAGATTTCCGCGAAGCATCTGTTTTTGTGTTCTTCTCAGAATTGGCTGTAGATAGAAATTAAATGATGACATTCATCCAGCATAAAATTCTAGTGAGAGTAGCACGTTTCACCAAGAATTTTCTTTTCCAGTTCTACATATATCACTTCCTATTAAAAAAATTACATTCTAATTGAAACATCTATTTCTTAGGGTTGGCTGTAGATAGAGCTTTAGTAATAACTGATACGGATTCCAGCATTGAATTTTTCAGAGGGTAGAGGTTCACACTGGATTTCTGTTTGCGGTTCTGTAGATGTCACATCATGTTTTTACAAAGTTTCGTATGATTGTACAAAATAAGTGTATAAAAGAGTTTAACATCCTTTGTAATTTCGACGAAAGTGAAATGTGCATATGAATTGTCACCATATGAAAGCTCTTTTATTTCGTGATTAATATCTATGTAGTTGTTACAACCAACTACAGTGAAACTAGTGATATTCTTACCATGTTATATGGAGATAATTTGATTCTGAGGATTCCAGACAGGTTGCAATATAACACTTGGCAAAATAATTTTCTTTAATGTGTTAACTCAAAACTGCTAGATGGCGATCAAAAGAGCAGTGTTGTCTAAAACCACCCTTGAAAGCTGTAATAAATAGTATGATCAAAATGCTATTAGAGTTAACAATAAATTGCTCAAATTTTTCAAAACTTCTAATTACATTAGTCCTAATTAAGTAACTCACACATCAATTGGTTCTTTATTCTTTATTTTTTAAATTATTTAATACAAAATATGTTCTAAATCATAAAATTAAATTGCCGACGCAGTGGTAAGGGGGCCAAGGCAAGAGTTTCCTCCTGCTCGCTTGGGTACTGGGTTGTGGGTTCGAGTCCCACCTGCGGGCATGAATGTTTTATTGTTGGACACAGTGTATTCTGCCACCACTGGTGCACTGGAGCAACGTCATGTGACAGCTAAATGGTTCACGATGCTTGCTAATATATAGCCGAATGATGGTGTATCACGTGTCTGACCATTGTTAAAAAATAAAATTGAATTAAAATACTGCTGTAACATTACGTATAAAAAATATATTTGCAATAGGATATTTATTGGAAAATCAATCCAGAATGATTGTTTCATAAATCCAATTCTTGCGTTAGTGCATCTCTAAGACGATATATCTAAATTTTAAAGCACATAGTTAAAATGTCTAAGGAAATTATTTATTCAGGAAATATTTCTTAAATTTAACATCTTCTCATATATTTATAAAGGTTACAAAATATGATTCCTTAAGATATTCAATATCTTTTTGATCTTATCTTTATTTTATCTCAAACTATCTCGAAACTTTGAGCTTACCGAAATCCAATATTGAAAAAAGAGGTTTGTGTTTTGAGAGTATTAAATGTGATGCATAAACTTATTTCAATTTTTCAATATTTTATAACTAAAAATCATATTATAATGTTCAATGTGATGAAATAGTAAATACCAATACAAATATTGCATGTTTTTATTTATCCAGAATCTTTACATTTGAAAACTCTGCTCTTGATTCAGTTATATACATAAAAGGAGATTTCAAATTTTTCATTAACATATCTGCTTTTGGTTTGTTATCAATAAAATACCATATTTAAATAGCTGAATAATAATGGGTAAATATTTTGCTATGGTTTTTGACCGATGTTTCATTTCCTCTCAATTAAGTTCCAAGATATTTTAGAAGGGACATTTTTAAACAGTGGTCATTATCCTTGCCCTACATTATATGTTTTACGAGTGCATTAAAATGCACTAGCTTATTATGTTGATTTTATTGTATGAAAAAATCATACTTTTAAATATTTTAGTAAAAAATACAATGTATAGCATTAATTATATAAATATAGCATTAATTATATAAATATAGCATAGTTTATATAAAAAGTCGAAATTAGGAATTTCAAAATTCAAATATTGGTAAACAATGTGTGAAAATTATAAAAAAAAATCCATTTTCATGATGTAATAAATGAAATACACGTTGTTTCATCTTTTAATTAGGAAAAATCATCTAATGTGGGATATATTCAAATCATCAATGTTTTTGAAAATCATTATACAAATTAAGATCTTTCTACTTTTGCACTATTGAATTAAACTAATCTACTTTTGTAGGTGTATAATAATCCACTTTTGTAGATGTATAATAATCTAATTTTGTAGACGTATACTAATCTACCTTTATAGATAAATTCTAATCTACTTTTGTAAATGTATACCAGGGTTCCCATTTCAGCGCGAACCCGCGAGATTCTCGCGAAATCCATGAAAAATCTCGCGTAAAAATTTAGACTGCGCGAGAATTTCTCTCTCTCCAGTTTCGGCCTAAAATTATTTTTTCCTTCAAATTGGATACCGAGAAATCCGATGCCCGATCCCGATCGGGAATCGGAGATCGGGCCGATTGCTTCGCGACCGCAAATCGCGATCAGTTGCCTCGTTGTTGCGAATCGCGGGCCGATTGCCGAGCGGTCGCGGACCGCGATTTCGTAGCTACGTCTGAATCGCAGTCAATCGCGATTAGGGTACACTAAAGTACTACGTGTTTCTAATTAGAGAGATATTTTATAGAAAACTATAAGTGTCCCCTCAGCTTGCGCGGGTGGCAAATTCGATCAAATAAAATTTTGCTTTTTTTTTTATAGGATTCTTTCACGGATTTGAATTATGCTCTTTCCGCGTACTTCCCGCATTTTTTGTGTTTTGCTCGAGAAATTTTCTTCTTTCCGCGGACGAAAATCCTTTCCCCCGTACACAGTATGTCTACAGGTTACAAAAATCCCGAAAATGTCGTGAAAATGGCCATATATGCCCAAAAAATGTTGCAAAATTTGAACAAAGCAACGAATTTTTTATCAGAAACATTCCTTTCTTACATGATCTGGAAATCTGTTTCTCCGCGATTGCGAAAACGGCGTTCGCATACGGCGATTCCCACATTTTCTGAGGAGAGATGACCAATGAATATCTTTTTGCCATTTGCACAATATATTTGCATCGACTAAATTTTTTTATAATTATGTCGTTTAATATACACATAATAAAAACCAAACTATTTTTCTACCGTATTATTAATAAAATGAAAGGTTATTTTGCAGCAGCATCACGAAAATCTGCATTTGTACGCTATCCTCGGCATACCTCGTTTAATTTGAAAAATATTTCCCACTTTTCCAATCTGTTTGCATCGACTACAGTGTTTGTAATTGTTTCGCGTTTTACACAGAAAAATTATTTTACAAACGTATTATTTATGAAATAAAGGGCTATTTTGAAAACAAAAAGAAAAAAGTCGAGTCAAACAAAATGGCTAAAATCACATGACTGGCTTGAGATTCAACAAAAGGACGATGCAATCCTTATGTTCTGCAAGTTTTGTAAAAAATACAAAAAAAAATCCATTTTCAAACATAAAGTCAAATTTATTACCTAATTCTATTTGCCTAGTGAAATAGTTTTCGTCGATATTCGCCTTCGGCGATCAAAAATCGTTAAAGTTTTTAATTGCTATTGCTGCATGAAAATTGATCATAAAATGATTTTAAAAATCAAAATATAAAGTAAATACAGTCGGCCCTCGACTTTTGCAGTTTACAGACAAAAAAATCGTAAATTCGCATGTGAGTCATTTTACATAAAATAACCCATGTAGACGTTTTTATGTCTGCAAATAAAATCATAACGTAAGCATGGGGGAAGTCAGGAATTTGAGTATTTTTGCTAACAAGTGTGGGGGGGAGCTATAAAATTACCAAAAATGTGCTTACTTAATACTTAAACGACTCCTAATTAATTTTTAAAAAGAATGTTAAAAGAATGTTAGTTTTAAGAGTTAAAAAATTTAATTGTCGAAGAATATGAGTTATAGTTAATGCTTTCTTTTTTATTACTTTCTGAATTAGCATGGTAAAAAAAAATGAAATTGTAAGTGTCTCTCCTTATAAGAGAAAATCTCTCCCAAAATTTTTTGGAAGGAGAGAAATTCTCCCCCTCTTTTCCTGACTTAGTGGGAACCCTGATGTATACTAATCAGCTTTTGTAAATGTATACTAATCTACTTTTGTAGATGTATACTAATCTAATTTTAAAGATATATACTAATCTACTTTTGTAAATGTATACTAATCTTTGTAGATGCATTCTAATCTACCTTTGTAGATGTATACTAATTTACTTTTATAGATGTATACTAATCTACTTTTGTAAATGTATACTAATCTGCTTTTGTAAATCTATACTAATCTACTTTTGTAGATGTATACTAATCTAATTTCATAGATGTATACTAATCTACTTTTGTAAATGTATACTAATTTTTGTAGATGCATTCTAATCTACCTTTGTAGATGTATACTAATCTACTTTTGTGAATGTATACTAATCTAATTTTGTAGATGCATACTAATCTACTTTTGCAGATGTATACTAATCTAATTTTGTAGATGTATACTAATCAATTACTTTTGCATTATTGGTGTATACAGTGTGTTTTGTAATGATTATTGTCGTACATATTTACGATTAAAACGTAATAATTATTACACTTAAGAATTATATGTCTTAGCATTGATTCCTTTGTTAAAACTTTTAGCAAGTTAACTGACTGTTTAATTAAAAGCATATAATGTGTTTGCATTTTATATCGAGTGCCCACTCGCGATTGTAGATATGGAACTGAAAGTTACATTTTCGTATATTATAATATACTTATGAAATATCATAATTTTTTCATATTTGCATGGATATTCAAATTTTCAATATAAAGAATTTGTTTACGGATTTGGTTTAAAACTCGTTGAAAAAACCGTTCTTCGATTTTGCGAATGGCGTCAATATGAAAACTCTGCAATAACAATTTCAGTCACTAAAGAACAGATGTGATAATTTCGCTCAAAATGGCGTTTCATTATTTAATAATGAAAATAGTAATTAAATTTTGAAAAAGTTGCTCTGAAATGTCTTCGGTGTCTGAACCAAAGTATCGCCATATCAAAATATGTCCTATGTAGGACCATTACGTGACAGACAGACAGACATCTTCCTTAATTATCCTAGGTTACTTCGGGCAACGTATTTATAATAGTAAAATAAGAAATGTAAAATTCTACTGCTAAATGTACAGATACATCTTGCTTATTAAAATTTTCATTTCTCTTTCCAAACCACAAATACTTTATGCTAAACAAACGTAACAAGTGTTAAATACATAGCGCACATAATCAAGAGGAGGCAATTTCCGATTTGAATCTGTTGTTTCGACACAAATCCTGCAAGCTTTGTCTCGTAATTAAATATTTACATACGCCTGCCTGTTTTGCCTTGGCTTATCGATCACAGACTGGCTCTTTCAGATATCAATGGTTTAGCTGCTAAACAACAAATATTTGAAAACCCCTTTAATATGCTCTTTCCATGTTGGAATTATGTTTTAGATATCTAAATATCAATTATTTGAAATAGATATATGATTATGTCATGCCGTAGACTATTAGTAAAGATTGTTTGGTGATAAAGTTTTTGGCATCCTATTATTTGTTATTAAAAACTTATTTTAAATATCTATTTTTGAGGATATACTATAAATAAAGCTGAGATGATGACTGATATGTATCCAGCATAAAATTCCTGAAGAGGTATAAGATAGTTTATTACGGATTTTCCTTTCCGGTTTTTTTTTCATTTCCGGTTTAAAAGTTTTCATTTCATTTGACCATCCATTTCTCAAAATTGTCTATGGATAGAGCTTAAATGACAACTGATATGAATTGAGCATTAAATTCCAGAGGAGGCAAGGTTGTTTGTTAAAAAATTTCAATTTCTGTTCCTTTTCTTCTTCCAATTCAAAAAACATTCTTAAAATATCTATTCTCAGGATTGGCTATAGAGAGAGTTTAGGTAATGACTGATATGAATTCAGCATTCCATTCCGGAAGGGGTAAGAAGTCGCACTAAAAGTTTACAATTATGGTTCTGAAGCTGTAATTTCTAAGTCAAAAACTTACATCTACTTTCGATATCTATTTTACAGGGTCAGTTACAAATAGAGCTTAGATGACGACTGATATGGATTCAAAATTAAATTCTAGAGTATGTAAGAGTATTCAATTAACATTCTAACTTCCATTTTTAAATTTCCGGTTTATAACTTAAATGGTTATAGATAGAGATCATATGATGACTCTGTAGAGATCTGACCTGTTCGGTGACCCTTGTAGAGATCTTGACTTGCTTTAAGTCAACTTTTCAAAAAAGGCACAACTTCAATTGTAATTCTGGTTTAGCGAATGATTAAAGCTTAACTGCTAAACAGAAGCACACACAGAATTTAAAAATCCAATGGATACATTTAATTAACTGGTAATATACAACTTTCTCAGTTAACATAATGAAATTAAAGATATATTTCTTATACCTTAAACAGACTTAAGACGTACATATATGGATGCAATTTCACGTGTGGCTGCAAAATATATGTAGAAATCTACGTATATCAACTTATATCTTATTATATATCATCTACATATATGGAGAACTAAAATGAGTGTGGGCCAAGAATGCAACGAGATTTTTATTTTTATTTTTCTCCTAATTTTATTAGCATGGAAATTAATCAATCACCGTGAACGTGGGGCCGACGACCCATTGGGTTTACAACCTGACTATGCCTCGCCACGGAATTTAAAATTCGACGATACTAAATAAAACCTAACTTTTAAAAATGTAAGATACTGTAAGTTGTCAATTAAAGCAGTTAACTATCTTACACATGTACACAGTGCCATTTATAATAACATACAGAGCTTAAATCCACTCATAAGTTTGGATCTATCAAAACTATATAGATATATATATATATATATATATATATATATATATATATATATATATATATATATGTTAAATATTTTTAAATGGCATATGTCTATATAAACTAATTATTAGAGGTAAATACATTTATATACATATTTGCATAAACATGATTAAACGTAAATATCACTTATTCTCAAAGCAACCTATATAAATAATATGCACAAGAACTTAACATTACTCATATAAAATAACTCTTAAATGAGTAATACTCTCTAGTGGTAACATATTAAATATATACAAAAGTAAAATTATATCACACACATTAAAATTAAATCACATGATGCAATTAATACCTGTTATCCTACTGAACAATTGTCTAAGCAATACAGGATATATTTTCTGGACAATGTCCGTCTGAGAACACCATGGCCTTGCTTGGGAAACAGGAACTACCGGACATACCTCTCGCCAACCTTCCAATTTGTTTCTAATATCACTATCACCAGACACATGCGAGCCATACACTCCTCCCGCACAATATTATTAATTCTTATACGACTCCCTATCAAAGCATGCATACTATACTAACCCCTAACATAACGCAATGAATTTACGCTTCCGTAGACCCTCTAACAAAACTACTTTATCAAGTTTAATACCTCAAGCATTTTATCTCAAGATTATAATTTTTGGTCACTATGGAAGAAAAGGTACTAACTCTGTAACTTTCTGAGTCATACGATTTAGCTATAAACGATCTATTTATAAACAAAGTTTGTATTAACTGCATTGTTTAACATGCCAATTTGAAGATGCTTCTCTAACTGCATGGTTTAAATATTCATATTCTGAATTTTTAAAATGGAATGACCACTCAATATAAACGTTCCTATTCAGCTGGATCATGGAGGCGGTCTCATCTATAACTCCATGACCTGAATACAGCTTTCCTTTTATTAACACTTTACAACTTAGTTAAAAAGTGTTTATGACTTTTTTCATTCTGTCTGTCTTTCTGTCTGTCTGTCCGTTAGTACGATAACTGCCGTAAAAACTTTTTAGTATGAATGAAAAAAAAAATGAAATTTTAGTATGTTTTTCAGACGGTCTGTGGGACCTATGGGAATATAAATGAACAATATCATCCAATTTAGTTTTGGATTGAACCCGGGTTGAAAAAATGAAATACATTGAACCCTATGGGACCTAATTTTTCAAACATTTTTTAAGCAAATTTAAAATTCACAGATTGTTTCGAAAGTTTTAAGAAAAATTCAGATTATCCCATAAAATATATAGAAAAAATTTCAGTAAAATATGTTAGGTAGTTTTTTAAATAAAAATTGTTTAATATAGAGAGAAAAACAAATTCAATTAAATTTTGACTTTTGCTATATCCTTCAGAAAGAAAAAAGAGATATATTATATAATAAATATATTTCCAAGAGTTTCATTGTTTTATATATTATAGAGGTTTCACATTTTAAAATAAATATGGTAGATAACAATTTTCCTAATTTTTAAATAAATAGAGTATTATAGTATTGTGATGAATGAAACGATTGGAAATATGCTTATGAATGAAATGTTAATTTTATATAGAGGCGATTTATATTTCGATAACATCATTTGAATAATGTTAATTTGTTTTTGATGAAGCTTTCAAATATAATAAACTATTGTAGTATTATGATAATTTTAAAAATATTACCGAGGAATGTATAGCATTTTAGAGATGTTTAAACCAGGCAATTTATATTACAATGCCGTCATTTGAATGAAGTTCATTTTCTTCGATGACATTTTTAAATATAATAAATTAATGTAGTCTTGCGATAATTTTAAGAATATTACCGAGGAATATATCGCATTTTAGAGATATTTATATAAAATTGCATTGAAGTTGGAAAGTGTTCATAATCAATGCTTTATGCATGATTGATCTTTATTGTGTATGCTGCTGTTACTAATTGTACTTGGTGGAACCATGGACTAGAACAGGTTTATGAGTTCATGTATCATCAAGTTATCCTCAACAAATCATATTATCCTCAAGAAATCATGTTATCCTCAAGAAATCATAAACCGATAAGGGACACTTGAAAAAATCACCCTCAGATAACCAAAAACAGTATAAGAAAAAGCCTCTTGCACTGTTCCATGAGCCTTTTATTCCTTTAGGCATTGAAGTCTCATGACTTGGTTACGCAATTCCATTATGTTGTCGCAACACCTTCGGCACAAGATTGTAAACACAAGAATAGCAAAAAAGATCACAATTTTGAGAGACCATTTCTCCAGATCCAAGAGTTAATTTGAAAACAGATTTCGTATTTGGATTCGTATGATCGAATTAGTGTACATGAGATTTTTCTACCCTCGCGGTTGCATTTGAGACTCTGACATACTGACATTGACCATTTAGAGAGGCGACTGCGCAATATTAAACAATAGCCGTAACAAGAATCTTTGATAGGAGAATCGACGATCAAAAGCGAAAATCGAAGATTGGAGATATGTTTGCCATACTTTAATTATGAGGGAGCGAATAATATATATTTCTTTCCCTTAATTAAGCTAGCGCAAGGTATAATTTCATTTATTTATGTTTTAGATCTATTATCGAGATCACAAAAATACAAAATACATATAGCAAAATAAAATCGTGATAAATATAAAACGTTAGTTATTCATCAATAATCCAAACATCTTTAATTGTATTCATAGATCTGATATATTTTCCTTTTGGGTTATGACAACACCTTCGTTATGATACGCCGGTGAAAATAATGAGGATAAATAAATTTTGAAAATACCGCTAATTGACTTTTTCATATTATTTTATTTCAGTGAAGATGATGAATATAATTGAAGATTCCATCTCTTTACTCATGTGCCCTTAAAATGAAATAATATTAAAAATAAAATAAATGTTGTTTTCCAAAAATCAAATTCCCCCTTTTTATGTTTGAAGATGTTTTTACCATTCGAATATCTTTTAGAAAATATTTCAAATGGGGTCAGGAAAGCGTATGACGTCAAAGTGAATAGAAAATGAATGATAAGGAGCTGTTTTAAAAGAGGCTATTTCAACTCATTTAAAATATGGTTCCTTTATAAAAGGATATATAAAGAGGCTTGATCCGTGTTTTAAGTTTAGAAAAAAAATCAAATTTCCACAATTTTACAAATTAGTTATATATATATATATATAATATATATATATATATATATATATATATAATATATATATATATATATATATATATATATATATATATATATATATATATATATATTTGAAATATGTAATAATAAGAATTGTGTAAAAATAAAAAAATAAAAATACAATTCAAGTAATATTAACATCACGATAGAAGCAAATTCACGGCCATAATGCCGATAAGAGAAAAGAACAGCACCGTCCCAAATTCGATGATTAATCAGAATTAAATTCATCTTCAGGTCTGAGTATTTAATTCTAATTAACCCAAACAAATGCCTGTTTCAGATTAAGCAATAGTACATTACTATAAATGTTTAAACTCAGACTGCAGGCAACAAAAAATGAAAAAATGAAAATAGGATACATTAAGAAAATTTGTATTACCATGCGGCATGAACCCTTCTTCTTCCACCACGTGTATACACGATCAACCTCAACAGCTTAATCTAGATGCACCGAAATTCTAGATGCACCGATGTCGAAATTCTACCAGGGAGGCAGTACGAACATTCACGGTAATACTCCCAGACCCGTCCAGTGAGTCTAAGCTGGAGTCTGGACAAGCAATTCAGAATATAACTTCCCAAATATAACTTCCCAAATATGCAATCCTGAATATGAATATGAATCAAAGATGAAAATTCTTACTAAACAAGTAATTCATGGGAAAACTGGATAAACGAGAATGCCACTATACACCATTATAAGGGCGCTCAAATCGTAGTTTCAATACTGACAAAAGTTACATTTTTTTGCGAAAATAAAATTCAAAACATTAATGTTAATGCATCTTATTTTCCGATTTTTTGATTTTTCTAATGTTTTTGACTTAGTTTATTATTTTTCATTTTTATTTATTTATATAATTAATAAATAATTATATATAATTTTTTTTTTACTGTATGTTAGTCACTATAATTGAGAATGTTTTCTAGGATGTTATCGAGTGAAATTTGATACACTGAGTTGATAATTTTAATAACAAACTTGGGGGGATATGCATTATATATATATATATATATATATATATATATATATATATATACATATAAATATGTATATATATATGTACATATATACATACATATATATATATATATATATAAATATATATATGTATACACACACACACACACACACACACATATATATATATATATATATATATATATATATATATGATAAAAAAGACAGGATTTTAAATTTAATACATCAAAAATTCAACATTTTGACACTTATTTGCAGATATCTGTATTTAGAAATATTATAATAAACCAGGCTCTTAGAATCAATAAAATTTGATGTGAATATTATAAATTAGCGCATTTTATGGAATTACTGAGTACACCGACTAATAATGTATATCCTCCCAAGTTTGTTATTAAAATTATCAACTCAGTGTATCAACTTTCACTCGATAACATCCTAGAAAACTTTCCCAATTATAGTGGCTTTTATACATTAAAAAAAATTATATATAATTATTTATTAATTATATAAATAATTAAAAATGAAAAATATTAAACGAAGTCAAAAAAATTTGAAAAATGAAAAAAACGGAAAATAAGATGCATTAACATTAATGTTTTGAATTTTATTTTCGCAAAAAAATTGTAACTTTTGTCAGTATTGAAACTACGATTTGAGGGCCCTTATAATGGTGTATAGTGGCAGTCTCGTTTATCCAGTTTTCCTATGAATTACTTGTTTAGTAAGAATTTTCATCTTTGATTAATGTTCATATTCAGGATTTCGTATATGGGTTGTTCATATTCTGAATTGCTTGTCCGGTCTCCAGCTTAGACTCACTGGACGGGTCTGGGAGTATTCCTGTGATCATTCGTACTGCCTCCCTAGTAGATTTCGACTTGTTCATTCCGGTGCTTCTAGATAATTAAGCTGTTGAGGTTGATCGTATATACACGTGGTGGAAGAAGAAGGGTTCATGTCGCATAGTAATACAAATTTTCTTAATGTATCCTATTTTCCTTTTTCATTTTTTGATGCCTGTAGTCTGGGTTGGAGTATTTATAGTAATGTACTATTGCTCTATCTGAGACAGGCATGTGTTTGGGTTAGTTAGAGTTAAATACTCAAACCTGAGGAGGAATTTAACTCTGACTTATCATCGAATTTGGGCTGGTGCTGTTTGTTCTCTTCACTTATCGGCATTATGGCCGTGAATTTGCTTCTATGGTGATGTTAATATTACTTGAATTTTTTTTTATTATTACATATTTCTAATATTTATATATATATATATATAGTCGTAAATTGAATTTTTTAATACATTTTGTAGGAAATCACTAGTCCACCATTTTAAAATCTATTTTGAGGGTCTCATTTTATCACATTTTGGATATGTTACTCAACAATGGTTCGATGGAAACCGTCTAAAATCTTCTAAAGTAATGTTTTCCAGGTTAAACTGCAAATTGCCTGGACTACAGGCAAAAGCCCACGTCAGAAAACATATGATGAAATTGTTACGAGTAATGCTGCCTTTAGTTAGGCAGTTTATTAACTTATTTCAATTAATAACTTTACCTTCTCTTTTGGGATACATTTTTTCATTTTGATTTAATAAATTATTGATAACTTTTTTCATAAGCTCACCTTTTCGGATGCAGGGACGAATTTTCACCTATTTTACAAAAGTATTGAATATTATTTAAATTACTTTTGTGAATTTCCCAGATTATTTCAAGCATTTTTACCACTGAAACTGTGTATCTACAACCAATGTTTACAAAAATCGTCCAGTTAATCAACCCGCATCTTAATTGTATTATTTACAAAAGATTCTTAACCTTTATTAATTGTTCTACCACAAAGAAATAACCCTACATAATAAACACAAAAATTAAAATACATAAAATATAAAACACATTTCAAATATTAATTTTAGATCTTTAGCATTTTATTATTAATTCCGTATGAGTTCCAATATTTATTACTCCACAATCATTTTCAAAATCCTGAACAATACCAGAAATAAGTGAAAAAATAGAATGGCATCTATTATACAGCGCCAGAAAAATCCTTAACAGACAATACGTCGTTAATTACAGATAAGCAGGTTCATTTGCTTTTCCACTGAGTATGACTTTTATTATGAAAAATTTGTCAAAAAGAGGTAAAAGGGAAAACAATTCCAGGAAATACGCTTGTTATTGATAACGTTCTTATAAAAAGATTAAAATAACTTTGTTGAAACAATCATGCAGTAAAAAATTAATAATGTTTATCGGTTTCGAAGGCAAGAAACATCCTTCTCCTTCAGGATGCACAAGATATTCAACCTTCACTTATGACAAGTAGCTTTTCCTTGTGAACGTTGTGATTCTTGTGTATCTTCACAAAGAATGCCGTTTTTTTTCTCTCGACACGGATATACACTATTAATTTTGTGCTGAGTGTTGTTTTTGACGAAGTTATCTTAGTTTCATTATCTCATCATCAGTTTTAGCCGTACGTAACGTTTTTGTATTTTGACCTATATATATACGTGACAATTATGATACTTGATATAATTTTTACTTTCTCACACGTAATATTGAGAAAGTATTGCTTTCACGAAAATTTTTGGATTTCAAGATTTTGATTCCAGTAGGGCAGAGTCGGTAAATGCCGTACACATTTTTTAAATGTCGTCTATCTTTGTTAATATTCCAGCAATAGTGGTTGGATTGGTCTCATATTTACCTCTGATTTGTGTCGAAGTAAATTATATTTGAAATTGGCTAAAAACAGCATTGCCTTTTTTTAAAAAAATTAAAAAGTGAAAGTGGTGAATGTACGGTATTATGCGACATGGTCGGAAAATACCGTACAGTAAAATATTCGCGAAATGAAATGACGATAAGTCCGTATTGAACTAAAGAAAATGTTTATTCTTAAAAAGCACAAATGGAAAATTATTTTTGGCAACTGTCGCACTCGTATAGTCCCACAGATGTACCCAAGCCATCAGTGCATCCCTCGTGAGACCATCCTCTGCATTTATGGCATTCAATCCAATCTTCTGATGGCAGCTCGACGTATGGCTCTCCACAAACTAAGCAACTGAAATCATGACTTGAGAGATCTCTAGGTTTTTCCTTCTTTGTTTTAGTTCCTTTCTTTCGAGACGCAGAAGTAATTTTTCTTTTCTTCACAGCTTTATAAACATTTAGCTTTCGTTTTGTGGTTGCTCTTCTTTGGTTTCAGTTTATCCAAAAGCTTGTTCTTTATGGGCGTGGAAGTCAGAATTTCAGAGGATTAAGCAAGTCTTTTCCTGTTTGTTAATGATGGCAACGCTCGAGGCAGGTTTAGTGGCGAAAGATCCATCTTTTTTGGAGACTCATCTATGACTGATCCTTCTCCTGGAGGTTGGGCACTGTGGGCAGCTTCTCTTGATGGTTGGGCACTGTGGGTAGCTTCTCCTGATTGTCCAGATTGTGAAACTTCCATGTCTTTGGCAACGACAAAGCCTCATCACTGATTCCTCATCCCTATTTCAGGATAAAATCCTAAAACAAAATCCTGATAGCACGATAAAATCCTAAAACTATATCCTGATATCAGGATAAAATCCTAAAACAGTATCCTGATATCAGAATAAAATAAAATATAGCCTGAAAACTAATAACTATTTGTTTAATTACACTATTTTTGAAAAAGATAAAAATTAAATTTTGGAATGGTTCAAAAAGCTTAAATCTAAGATTTTCGAATATTATTATTATTATAACTGGCCACAATGGCCTGTGTTATGGCTACTACTTCCAGAGGAAATTCACCAGCCAACAATAATAAAGAACCGTATAGTCTCATTTTCGAATAAAATATACCCGAAGGCAAATACCGTACACAAGTGGGTAATGCCGTACACAATGTACGGAATTACCCAACCTGATCCTTTATTTTCTTAAGCCTAACCACGTTTAAATGAAGCAGGAATTGATTTCATCTACCACTTTACCATTAAATTAGTCGTTTAAACTAACAAAAAAATTCCGAGACAACAAATAAAATGGAACTGGGTGGTCTCTAGCAGCTAGCAAACATAATTAAAATAAAATTTCCAAAAGAGAACTTACCTTAAATCGCAAATATTTCGGCAGTTTTTCAGCGAAGGACTTCGTGGCGAAAACAAAACATTTATGGTGCAGAAGAAGACTAGACGCAATAAATGCCGGGCTGCCACCTATTGGTATTATTCAGAAATAAGAGTGAACGGCATTACCAGCCGTACGGCATTTACCGACTCTCCCCTACATGTTTTAAGGTCTCCTGAACACATTTGACTATTTTTGGAGAGATGTTAGGCTGTTCATCTGTCTGTCTGATGTCTGTGGTCGGTTTCTTGTGTACACCATAACTGCCACAAATATTAATGGATTTTCACGAAACTTTATATCTGGCTTTACCTAAAAAATCTAAAACAAGATAGACTTTATTGAAATTTGGGTGAACATTTCTAAATTTATTCGAATTTTTATATTTTTTTTAAATGTCAACATACGACAAAATTGACACAATTATGCATGAAAAGAGTGATATGCAGCTCAATGATCACGGGACTTTCAGTTTCAATCATTGCTGTACAAAATAGCCGTGATCACGGGACTTTCAGTTTCAATCATTGCTGTACAAAATAGCCGTGATCACGGGACTTTCAGTTTCAATCACTGCTGTACAAAATAGCCGTGATCACGGGACTTTCAGTTTCAATCACTGCTGTACAAAATAGCCGTGATCACGGGACTTTCAGTTTCAATCACTGCTGTACAAAATAGCCGTGATCACGGGACTTTCAGTTTCAATCATTGCTGTACAAAATAGCCGTGATCACGGGACTTTCAGTTTCAATCATTGCTGTACAAAATAGTCGTGATCACGGGACTTTCAGTTTCAATCACTGCTGTACAAAATAGCCGTGATCACGGGACTTTCAGTTTCAATCATTGCTGCACAAAATAGCCGTGATCACGGGACTTTCAGTTTCAATCATTGCTGTACAAAATAGTCGTGATCACGGGACTTTCAGTTTCAATCACTGCTGTACAAAATAGCCGTGATCACGAGACTTTCAGTTTCAATCACTGCTGTACAAAATAGCCGTGATCACGAGACTTTCAGTTTCAATCACTGCTGTACAAAATAGCCGTGATCACGGGACTTTCAGTTTCAATCACTGCTGTACAAAATAGCCGTGATCACGAGACTTTCAGTTTCAATCACTGCTGTACAAAATAGCCGTGATCACGAGACTTTCAGTTTCAATCACTGCTGTACAAAATAGCCGTGATCACGGGACTTTCAGTTTCAATCACTGCTGTACAAAATAGCCGTGATCACGGGACTTTCAGTTTCAATCACTGCTGTACAAAATAGCCGTGATCACGAGACTTTCAGTTTCAATCACTGCTGTACAAAATAGCCGTGATCACGGGACTTTCAGTTTCAATCACTGCTGTACAAAATAGCCGTGATCACGAGACTTTCAGTTTCAATCACTGCTGTACAAAATAGCCGTGATCACGAGACTTTCAGTTTCAATCACTGCTGTACAAAATAGCCGTGATCACGAGACTTTCAGTTTCAATCACTGCTGTACAAAATAGCCGTGATCACGGGACTTTCAGTTTCAATCACTGCTGTACAAAATAGCCGTGATCACGGGACTTTCAGTTTCAATCATTGCTGTACAAAATAGCCGTGATCACGGGACTTTCAGTTTCAATCATTGCTGTACAAAATAGTCGTGATCACGGGACTTTCAGTTTCAATCACTGCTGTACAAAATAGCCGTGATCACGGGACTTTCAGTTTCAATCATTGCTGTACAAAATAGTCGTGATCACGGGACTTTCAGTTTCAATCACTGCTGTACAAAATAGCCGTGATCACGGGACTTTCAGTTTCAATCATTGCTGTACAAAATAGCCGTGATCACGGGACTTTCAGTTTCAATCATTGCTGTACAAAATAGTCGTGATCACGGGACTTTCAGTTTCAATCACTGCTGTACAAAATAGCCGTGATCACGGGACTTTCAGTTTCAATCATTGCTGTACAAAATAGCCGTGATCACGGGACTTTCAGTTTCAATCATTGCTGTACAAAATAGTCGTGATGACGGGACTTTCAGTTTCAATCACTGCTGTACAAAATAGCCGTGATCACGGGACTTTCAGTTTCAATCATTGCTGTACAAAATAGCCGTGATCACGGGACTTTCAGTTTCAATCATTGCTGTACAAAATAGCCGTGATCACGGGACTTTCAGTTTCAATCACTGCTGTACAAAATAGCCGTGATCACGGGACTTCAGTTTCAATCATTGCTGTACAAAATAGCCGTGATCACGGGACTTTCAGTTTCAATCACTGCTGTACAAAATAGCCGTGATCACGGGACTTTCAGTTTCAATCATTGCTGTACAAAATAGCCGTGATCACGAGACTTTCAGTTTCAATCATTGCTGTACAAAATAGCCGTGATCACGAGACTTTCAGTTTCAATCACTGCTGTACAAAATAGCCGTGATCACGAGACTTTCAGTTTCAATCACTGCTGTACAAAATAGCCGTGATCACGAGACTTTCAGTTTCAATCACTGCTGTACAAAATAGCCGTGACCACGAGACTTTCAGTTTCAATCACTGCTTTACAAAATAGCCGTGATCACGGGACTTTCAGTTTCAATCATTGCTGTACAAAATAGCCGTGATCACGGGACTTTCAGTTTCAATCATTGCTGTACAAAATAGCCGTGATCACGGGACTTTCAGTTTCAATCATTGCTGTACAAAATAGCCGTGATCACGAGACTTTCAGTTTCAATCACTGCTGTACAAAATAGCCGTGATCACGAGACTTTCAGTTTCAATCACTGCTGTACAAAATAGCCGTGATCACGAGATTTTCAGTTTCAATCACTGCTGTACAAAATAGCCGTGATCACGAGACTTTCAGTTTCAATCACTGCTGTACAAAATAGCCGTGATCACGAGACTTTCAGTTTCAATCACTGCTGTACAAAATAGCCGTGAGCACGAGACTTTCAGTTTCAATCACTGCTGTACAAAATAGCCGTGAGCACGAGACTTTCAGTTTCAATCACTGCTGTACAAAATAGCCGTGATCACGAGACTTTCAGTTTCAATCACTGCTGTACAAAATAGCCGTGATCACGAGACTTTCAGTTTCAATCACTGCTGTACAAAATAGCCGTGATCACGAGACTTTCAGTTTCAATCACTGCTGTACAAAATAGCCGTGATCACGAGACTTTCAGTTTCAATCACTGCTGTACAAAATAGCCGTGATCACGGGACTTTCAGTTTCAATCACTGCTGTACAAAATAGCCGTGATCACGGGACTTTCAGTTTCAATCACTGCTGTACAAAATAGCCGTGATCACGGGACTTTCAGTTTCAATCATTGCTGTACAAAATAGCCGTGATCACGGCACTTTCAGTTTCAATCACTGCTGTACAAAATAGTCGTGATCACGGGACTTTCAGTTTCAATCATTGCTGTACAAAATAGCCGTGATCACGAGACTTTCAGTTTCAATCACTGCTGTACAAAATAGCCGTGATCACGAGACTTTCAGTTTCAATCACTGCTGTACAAAATATCCGTGATCACGAGACTTTCAGTTTCAATCACTGCTGTACAAAATAGCCGTGATCACGAGACTTTCAGTTTCAATCACTGCTGTACAAAATAGCCGTGATCACGAGACTTTCAGTTTCAATCACTGCTGTACAAAATAGCCGTGATCACGAGACTTTCAGTTTCAATCACTGCTGTACAAAATAGCCGTGATCACGAGACTTTCAGTTTCAATCACTGCTGTACAAAATAGCCGTGATCACGAGACTTTCAGTTTCAATCACTGCTGTACAAAATAGCCGTGATCACGAGACTTTCAGTTTCAATCACTGCTGTACAAAATAGCCGTGATCACGGGACTTTCAGTTTCAATCACTGCTGTACAAAATAGCCGTGATCACGGGACTTTCAGTTTCAATCACTGCTGTACAAAATAGCCGTGATCACGAGACTTTCAGTTTCAATCACTGCTGTACAAAATAGCCGTGATCACGAGACTTTCAGTTTCAATCACTGCTGTACAAAATAGCCGTGATCACGAGACTTTCAGTTTCAATCACTGCTGTACAAAATAGCCGTGATCACGAGACTTTCAGTTTCAATCACTGCTGTACAAAATAGCCGTGATCACGGGACTTTCAGTTTCAATCACTGCTGTACAAAATAGCCGTGATCACGGGACTTTCAGTTTCAATCACTGCTGTACAAAATAGCCGTGATCACGAGACTTTCAGTTTCAATCACTGCTGTACAAAATAGCCGTGATCACGGGACTTTCAGTTTCAATCACTGCTGTACAAAATAGCCGTGATCACGAGACTTTCAGTTTCAATCACTGCTGTACAAAATAGCCGTGATCACGAGACTTTCAGTTTCAATCACTGCTGTACAAAATAGCCGTGATCACGGGACTTTCAGTTTCAATCACTGCTGTACAAAATAGCCGTGATCACGAGACTTTCAGTTTCAATCACTGCTGTACAAAATAGCCGTGATCACGAGACTTTCAGTTTCAATCACTGCTGTACAAAATAGCCGTGATCACGAGACTTTCAGTTTCAATCACTGCTGTACAAAATAGCCGTGATCACGAGACTTTCAGTTTCAATCACTGCTGTACAAAATAGCCGTGATCACGAGACTTTCAGTTTCAATCACTGCTGTACAAAATAGCCGTGATCACGAGACTTTCAGTTTCAATCACTGCTGTACAAAATAGCCGTGATCACGAGACTTTCAGTTTCAATCACTGCTGTACAAAATAGCCGTGATCACGGGACTTTCAGTTTCAATCACTGCTGTACAAAATAGCCGTGATCACGAGACTTTCAGTTTCAATCACTGCTGTACAAAATAGCCGTGATCACGAGACTTTCAGTTTCAATCACTGCTGTACAAAATAGCCGTGATCACGGGACTTTCAGTTTCAATCACTGCTGTACAAAATAGCCGTGATCACGGGACTTTCAGTTTCAATCACTGCTGTACAAAATAGCCGTGATCACGAGACTTTCAGTTTCAATCACTGCTGTACAAAATAGCCGTGATCACGGGACTTTCAGTTTCAATCACTGCTGTACAAAATAGCCGTGATCACGAGACTTTCAGTTTCAATCACTGCTGTACAAAATAGCCGTGATCACGAGACTTTCAGTTTCAATCACTGCTGTACAAAATAGCCGTGATCACGAGACTTTCAGTTTCAATCACTGCTGTACAAAATAGCCGTGATCACGGGACTTTCAGTTTCAATCACTGCTGTACAAAATAGCCGTGATCACGAGACTTTCAGTTTCAATCACTGCTGTACAAAATAGCCGTGATCACGAGACTTTCAGTTTCAATCACTGCTGTACAAAATAGCCGCGATACAATTTTTTATTCGTACGACGTCATTCCCCCTCCCCCTCCGTGGGCAAAGTTACTCGCCCCCGAAGGGGGTTAATGATGTCAAACGAATAAAATACTAAATATGGTATCAGTCGAAATATTTTTTCAAGCCCTTTAAAGTGAAAGGTAACACGCTATAATTGAAATCATTTGGACCAACAACACCGATTTTTCGAAAAAAATTCAGCAAAATTTGAAAAAAAAGGGAACTATAAGTAACATATGTAAAATGGATTCTAGTATCAGAAAGTCAAACAGAGCTACATTCCTGTTTATTTTTTATTTGCAGGTATAAGACAAAAATTTTATGCAAAATATGAATAAACAATTAGTTCAAATAGTCATGTTTTTTTTTACACTTTACAACAAAGTTGAAACGTGTTTATGACTTTGAACATTCTGTCTAACTGTCTGTCTGTCCGTTAGCACGATAACTGCCGTAAAAATGACTTAATCGAAATGACATTTTAGTATGTTATTCAGACGGTCTGTAGGACCTATGGGAATATAAATGAACAATATCACCCAATTAGTTTTGGATTGAACCTGAGTTGAAAAAATGAAATACATTGAGCCCTAAAGGACCAAATTTTTCAAACATTTTTAAGCGGATTTAAAATTCATAATTTGCTTCAAAAATTTTAGGTAATATTCAAATTGTTGCATAAGATATATAAAAAAAATTTCAGCGAATATATTCTGTAGTTTTTCAAAATAAAAATTAAAATAATAATAACACCTCGTATATGAAGCGATCAGGTGACCATGATATGAAAAGATCACGTGACCTACTTCAAAATGATATACGGCATCAATCTTGTCTCAAAATCGTGATTTTTAAAGTTCTTTTTAATTCATATTGAGTGTTGTATCTGTCCTAAAACCACTTTATTTTTGCATAAATTCTGTGCATCTACATACTGAAACAACGCAATTACAATATATTTGAGTTGAAATGCTCAATCCAAATTTGATTATTTCTACAACGAAGCCTATATTTCACCCATGTAACATATAAAAAGCAAAATATATACAATGAGTTGTGTTAGAATTGCTGTATTTCTTTAACACAAAATCATTTAGTTCATGGAGTCTGCATAGCTGATATGAATGAAATATTCATTGATTTTACAAAGAGAAGGACGATTTTTTTCGATGAAGTTTTACGCATAGAGTTTAATTACTTGCAGCTCCATGGTCTTGAATTTTAAATAAAATAAATTATTATAGTATTGTGATAAATTACATGAATGGGAAATTATTTATGAATGAAGTGCTGCTTTTATAGAGAGAGCCAGGCGTGTTATTTTTTCTATGACGTCATTTGAATGAATTTCAGTTGTTTTCGGTGAAGTTTTCAAATATAATAAATTATCGTAGTATTATGATAATTCTAAAATTATTACCGAGGAATGTATAACATTTTAGAGATGTTTAAACCAGGCAATTTATATTTCAATGCCGTCATTTGATTGAAGTTCATTTTTTTCGATGAAGATTTAAGGTTTCAAATATTACCGAGGAATGTATTGCATTTTAGACTTGTTTAAATAAAGCTGTATTAAAGTTGGAATGCGTTTCATAATCAATGCTTTAAGCATGATTGCTCTTTCTTGTTTTAATTTTATATTTACCGTCTGATGCAGAAAATGACGTACCTTAAAGAAAGTGTTATAAGACTTTTATAAAAGAGTTTTCATATGACTGCAAATGGTATATTATATTAAACACATTTATTATCCTCTACATACTTACCCCATACAGTCATAAACATTTTCAGAAAAATCGGAAGTGTCAAATCCGCAGCAGTTATCAGTAAACCGTACCAGTTTTCCTTTAATTTCTATCTACAGCCAGTTATGAGAAAAAGCATAGACATTTTTGAAAAGAAAGTGAAAACACCGGAAGTGAATATCCTTAGTAAATCCCTACCTACTTCAAAATGTAATGCTAAATTCATATCAATCGTAATCTAAGCTCAGCATACACCTAAAATTCAGAAATTAGTGTTTCACGGAAAATAATGGAATAAAAAATGAAAAATGAACTGGATGTGGAAATCCTCATTAAATAACTCTACCTCCTACAGAATTTGTGGATAAATATATATCAGTTAAAATACACTCTATATATAACCTCTCTTGAGAAATATATGTTTGAATTAATATAAACATATTTTGAACTGGAAGTGGACATCCTTAGTGAACAACCTACCTTCTCGAAATTTAATGCTGAATCTATATCAGCCGTTATCTAGTCTCTGTCTATAGCAGATCCTGAGAAATATATTTCAAGGGAAACCTTTTAGTAAAAGTAATGTTATGACAAAATTTTTACCACTAACATATTTTCAGTCAGAAAAAAAGAGGAAAAACATGCTTAAGCTGAATTCGAAAAAATGACTTGCAACCGTTTGTAAATGCAAAATAGATTCCAACTGTATAATTTTAAAATGATTTTTTACATTTATCAATTTTCCCAATATAAAGAGATATTCCTAAACAAAAGAAATGAAATACATGAAATATAAGTAATATTTTTAATATTAATTTCAGATCTTTAGCATTTTTCATGAAATTCTGAATGAATTCCGATATTAATTGGTCCAGAACCATTATTAAGATCATGAACAATGCAAGAAATATATGAAAAAATATAATTGCATCTATTATAGAGCGTCAGAGAATCATTAGCAGACAATGAGCCGTTAATTACTGATAACCAGGTTAATTTTTTCTCTTGAGTATGGCTTTTATAATGAAAAAATTGCTAAAAATAAGTAATGAGGATAAAAATAGTCAAGGAAACATATGTGTAATTGTTTTTGTACTCCGAACGTGACACATACGATATCTAATATTTTTTTTTATTCTGAATACGTGTGACAAAATTGTTTAAGCTAAACAGAAATAAAAAAAAAAAATATTTTCTTTTGGCATATTTTTTGTAATTATGCAGTTTGTTGCATAAAAATAATGCATCATGACGAAAATATTATATTGTTTTAAAATTTCTCACATGCAATGAGTATAGAAGATAATTAATTACAGGATTGTCACTGAACATTGAAAAAGGGAATTTTATTACAAAGCAGTAGAATAGCGGTTAGTAGCTAATGTGTAGTACATCCTCCTGTTTCGGAGACATAGTCGATGCGTTACGGCGATATACGTTAATGGTATGGAATTCAATAATTATCCAATACTGTCCTGTGGGAGTTTCTGTCAGTTGTTTTATAATTGTAAAGGTATTTCACTCACACTCCGCTACGACTGCAACTGTCTTCGTAGTCAACACCAGACATGTTATATAATCAAGGTTTTAAAGGATCTGGATGGTCATTGCGTATTAGCCGCAAGAAGATATTGTGCCAGTAAATAACTCCTTGACGGTGCGACTGTATAGTAAATACAATTGGTTAAAATAATTTCAACTTGCAGATTGATCTCAGCAAGGAGGGACGAACTGGGGGTTTATACGAGTTCAATTTACAGACATGCTGTCAGTTTACGTTGCAGCAAAATATATCGGCTATCATAGAAGGTAGTTCACCAGATTATAATTTCAGATGTGATTTGAGTTGACCACTTGACCATTGCAATCGAATTGACGTGAGGAACAAGCGTCTTCAAACGCGGAATTGGTGATCATCTGCTGCAAGAGAGAATCGTAATTTGCTGTTAATCATATGAAACAAATTGGACACTGTGTAGGACTCTTGTAAGCAATACCGCTCCAGGCAGTGGCCTACGTTGTGGTCAGAGACAGATAGCTTGTTGTACGTCGAGAATAGTTTTATTTCAGCCAGCAAAAAAGTAATTACATTGTTTATGTTTTAAGAAAATTTTCTGTTTCTAACAGAGCAGTTGGATTTATGCTTCTGCAGGATAGTTGGATTTATGCTTCTACAGGACAGTTGGATTTAATCTTCTACAGAGCAAATGGATTTAATCTTCTACAGAGCAAATGGATTATATTTTTAAAGTATAAGAAATATTACGTAAAAGTATTCTACCCTTGAAAGAAGTTCCACTTCAGAATTTTGCCCATTGTCACAACGTATTATCTGGATTCATACTCGAGTTATCAAGATACAGGGACTAATCTCAAATTTTAGATGACTTTAAGTTTTATTGTAAAAACAGCAGCATACGTAAATAAGAATAATATACAGCTAATAACTATCCAGTTATCTTTCAAATACGCAAAGAAACCGTGAGGCGCAATGGAAATGATTTTCAGTGTAAAACTAATTCACAAAACCGAAAATAGCATCTTCAAAATACTGACGTATGCAAAATTCAGTTTTACCCACCGACCACACTATCTTTAAATTCAGGTAAGTTAGAATTAGACCTCAATTTCCGATAATGCAATTCTATTAACTAAGACAAGGAATTTACATTCGATTAAAAGAATTCACAGTCACACGAACCGCTTGTAAGCATGTTTCTCAAATTATCGTGCAGATTTTGTGATTAGAAAACTGACTAATCCATCTTCGTAAAACCTGAACTCAATCATTAAATTTGAAACCGAGTTCGTCGCATGACCATTGAGAACATAATCAATTTCCTTCACTGCCATAGTAGCTATAGTATTAGATGAATTGCTTAATGTTTTAACTTTTCTGAAATTATAGCACTGCAAAGCTGGATATACTTCATTTCGGCACTGACAGACGCATGCGCATTATGCTTTGTTGAACCCATTGTTTGCTCTATTTTATCATGGTTATTCTGATAGTTGAGATTTTCATCAGCGCTGTAAGCCTGGAAGATCTGGGCGTAAAAGATATGTCGCCAATTGCAAATTCTTATCAATCCCGGAAAAGAATGTATGAATTAATACGCACATCATCATTTCAGAAATATATGCACCTCGTAGACAATTCATTTCACGTAGTGAATTACACGCATGGATTAACATGGATGGCATCAATCCGAAACTAATCATGTACGAACACCTATGTTAAGTATATACCATCTTATACGCCGCGACATTTAGTCTCTGGTAAGAATCCCACATGTCAAAATGAGTACGGTTAAGTTGCACAAGAAATGAGCTTAAAATGGCATAGTACACATGTGCTCGCAATTGAAGCAAGGCTCTAGACGGTCAGTTTTAGTGTGTCCTTACTCCAGGCTATATGTCGTCGTATGTTTGTCTATGTTGTCTTTGTGTGTATTGTCTTTGTTTATTTACATGTGTTTATTAGTGCTATATATGTGTTTTTCTGGCCGTTCGTAGTAATTGCTCAACACCCTTTGTGTGAGCTGTACGTAGTAGAACACGTTGAATACAGTACCCCTATAGCATGAAGCAACGTAATACACAGTAATGTTCGGCGTGAATGAGCTTACATACGGTCAGTTTTGGGTGGAATAGTTGAACTGATACACCGCGGGTATCGTGCCGGAATTATCGTACCTGGCAACTTTAACATATATATCATATTTCATGTTGTCGAAAGCTTATCATTAAAATATCATTAAGATCATGCACATTGCGGTAAATATATGTATATAATAAAACTGTAAATGCATGTTTTATAATGCGTTAACCGTATAAAACATTAAACAACTAACTTGCGCCTCAATTAAACGTAAGTAGGTCGATTCGTTTCTTTTATTTTTCTTTATTCTGAAAAACGTCATAAAATAAGTAAGAGGGGATATGAAAAGTGTAGAAAATGTCGATAATTGAAAATTTACTTATTTCTTAAATTTTCAATCTTCATGAATATATGGCTTATATAATTTATCATTTTTTTCTTTTTAAATAACCTCTAAAATTAAATTGGCCCTGTATACCTTCCTGTATAAAACAACTAAAATCTAATACGTTTCTGTATGTGATGTTATTTATAACTTTTAATTTTTTATATTAATTAAAATACCTTAGTGGAAAATATCTACACATAATTATAAAAAACAAAACAAGAAATAATAATTGAATGTTACAATACATTTTGCATTAGAATACCTATTAAATACAGTCCCTTTGCTCTTTCCATTTATATTACATAAATCAATATTTCCTATCGCAGGATAATTATCAAGAGTATGAACAATACATAATTATGAAAAAATTCAATTATGTTTGTTGCAGCATAAAAAAAACATTAAACAGCTAATACTCCTTAATTATACTTAAGCAGTTTTTTTTCAAATTTAGCTTTATTAGAAAAACTTGTTAAAATAACTGATAAGGGTAAAGAAATTCCAGAAAACACCGGTAATTGAATAGCTATTTCTTACTTTTTTCTTTTCGTATAGGCGGTAAATATAATTACTTGGATCGTCCTGTTTAATATGCACACTTATAACAAAATAACATGGGTTTGATAGGCATAAAAGCATATTCTGTTTTATGAGTAAAACTTTTTAATTTTAAATTTGAGTATATTTTGTTTATTTAATTGTTCCAAGATAAAATTTGAAGGAATAGAATGAGATGTTGCTGTATAGAAATGATAATAATAATTATTGTTATGCTTTAAATTTGATGTGTATTTAAGTACATAGTATATTCTTAAATTTCAACACATAAATTTTTTAATTTTAATGTATTTATAATGAAATTTACAGCAGTCTACATGATCGAGAACAGGGTGGTACAAACTGTTTTCTGGAAATTGGATTATTTTTCATGGCAAGTTTTGCCTAAACTAATTCAAAATCATGTACAATGCAAAATTAAAATTCGCATATGTTACCATAAAAGAAATTCAGTGTTTTTCTTCTAATTTTGAGCGGACCATTTGACATGATTTATACTACAATACACTAAAATAACTTCGTTAAGAGCTGTGTCACAAGGTAAATCGCCTTTGCTAAAATTTAAATAAAAGGACTTACCTTTAATGCCTTCACTTAGGCTGGAGCATGAAAATCTCCAATAGCTCGAAGTACTGACGAATGACATACAATAAAATCAACAATAACTCAAATTTGAATTGACCAAATTTATATTTTTATATTCCTTGATTATGTCTTAAAATGGAATCATTAAAATCAGATAAACACACATATATATAACAAGACAATTAACATTACATAAACACATATAGGGGTTTTAATTTCAGAAAAGCAATTATTCTTTACGCAGGTTTCAGACTTAATCAGTTAATGATTAACAGTACGTAAAATGTGCAATTTCCTTCCGTGACAGATCTTAACATGGAACAAATTAAGAGTTACCTCAGTTTGATTAGTAGCAACTGAAATCATCAGATCGTCAATTCTGTCATACATCTAGATATCACAGAGAAAAATCGTATTGAGGAATGTGTTTTCTGATATGCTTATCGTATTTCGCACACCCCTTTTAATACACTTGTATTAGAAGCAGTGGAACACTATGTTTGAAGTAGCAATATCTGATGATCACTACGCAGTGCAGCCGCTTATTAAATTTTTAGCAAACACTCTGCTGTCGCTTAGCATTTATTATGCTGACAGTGTATATTTGCAAATTACTGTTATTATCATTAATGATTCACATTCGATTATTGATGGCACATTTTCGTTTAAGTACGACAGGGTGCTCATCGTGATGCCACAGCATTATTTCCAGGTAATCTCATGTAGCAACGACGGAGTTGGAGTGATACCCCATTTTTACCTTCCTTATATACATAATGTTTAAGGAAAGTATTGTGACGGGGTCGAAAATTCGAATTCGAGTTTTCGACGGGAAAGCACTTTTCAAGCATCCATGATTACGAATCAAACATTTTTAAGGTGATGTCTGTGTGTATATGTGTGTGTGTCAGTGAGACTGTGAAGACGATATCTCATGAACGAATAGAGCGATTCGAATGAAATTTGGTTCAAAAATCACAATCCATAAATGCTGAAAGTCTGTTGTTTTTAAACGTAATCGAATGTTCAGAACCCCCCAAAATTGTGGAGTGAAATTTTGAAAAAATCATCAAGAAATCAAAACCTTTAGTAAAGTTACGAAAATAGACATTTCTAATGTAATGTTTCCTAAAAAAACGATTGACATATATTTTAGAACACTAGCATGAACCGTTCTCGAGATATTGCACATTTTTTAAATAAATTTATCAAAAAATCCAATAAATTAAAAGATATATATTAACTGTTGAGAAACATGTTTACTTTTCATATGTAATATCATGCGATACATTGAGTGGCATCATTCTCGTCGATCTAGCTCATTCTTTTCATGAAAAAAGATACTTTGAGTAATACTATTGTATTCGCCAATAGTTATTTATCTACTATAAAAATAACTTATTTCTCCATAACGATTGATTTGATTTTGGCGCCGAATTTGGCGGAATGTCGCCAACTTGGCGGCTTTTTTAAATGTTGCCACATTAACACAAATTTCATCAAATGGATAAAAATGACACGAAATCAGTGAAAATGACGATTAATTGACGAAAATTTAATTTCTTGGATAGAATATAAATAGCTATTATAAGAAAAACCTATATTTTATTGTAAAAATAGTAAATTCATTGCATTACATAAGGAAAGTCATGTGTTGCCCATATCAGATTTTTACGTGTTTACTGCAAGCTGGCTAACCATCGAATCTCCAATGTTTTTCAAACTCCTTGGGAACACACGATTTATTCCCCCTGTGATGTCATACAATTTTCTTTGATTTGTTCTTGGTAATGAAGAGGATGTACGATGTTTATATATGTTTGAGATCCCATTGGTTCTCGTGAATGTATTATTTGCTTATGCGCTGCATTTAAAGCGCTAACTTGACTGATAACCCTTTCGGGACGGCGGCATTCCGGAGCTGTTGCGGCCCAAAAGACGAAGCGCTTCGCTTCCGAACTGGTCGAAAAGGACGGCGCATTTTTTGCGCTAAGCCTAACTCTCGAAAAAAATTCATTAAAAATCACCTATTCAACACATAAATCTACTTTTTTCAGGAATAAAAGAAATATTTATGTTCTATTTGATGTATAATTTTCATACAAATCTGAATACAAAATACTCGTTAGTTGCTTCCATTCTTTTATCCGAAATAAACGAATAATTTCACTGCCTCTAAAACCCAAACAAAAAAAAATACTCTCTTATATTCCTATGATTCACCAACGAAATCATAACGCTGAAATAAAAATAAAAACCGAAACTCAATTATAAAATTGTTGATGCTACGAGAATTGCTCTGTTTGTTTATGTTACAAAATGATTTTCACCGCTCCAAATGGAGAAATAATTCATTCGATCATCTTCTGCCAAGGTCATGCCTCTGCAAAATACATTGAAGTTAGTTCCATGGACAAGTAACGCCATCTAGTACACAAATTAAAACGTTCCGCGTGGTGGCACTTATAGGTGCCACTATCCGCTTGCGGTAAAATTTCTTCTGGCCCGAGTGAGTGCCGTTCGTCCTTGAATGCAAGTTCGCATCTGGCACGTGGGCGTGCCGATAGTCGCGAAAGGGAAAATTGTATCCGAAATGTCAACATATCGTAAGACAAGCTGCATACAACACAAAACGTGACTGCAGCCGAGTTTCCGACAGCAAAAGAATCAGGTTGCCAACACTTTCTGTTGCCAACAGCAAGAGAAATAATAACAGGTAAAACAACACAGGAGGAGGGAATACGCGGTTAGGCATACTGATTGAACTGTAAAATATCAAGGAGGAAAATGAACGTCCAACACAGGATGAATATCACTTATTAAGTTATTCATAGAATCACAATTCAAATAAAATAGCTAACTGGTGATAAAAGACTATTCTAAACAAATTACGAAAAATAAGTGGAGCAAAAATTGGTTTTAGGTAACTAAGAAATCTAACATCGACAACAAAATGGATAAAAATTACTAAAAACAAGAAAGATCAATCATGCTTAAAGCATTGATTATGAAACACTTTCCAACTTCAATGCAATTTTATTTAAACATGTCTAAAATGCAATACATTCCTCGGTAATATTTTAAAACTTATCACAATACTACATTAATTTTTTATATTTGAAACCTTAAACCTTCATCGAAAAAAATTAACTTCATTCAAATGACGGCATTAAAATATAAATTGCCTGGTTTAAACATCTCTAAAATGTGATACATTCCTCGGTAATAATTTTAGAATTATCATAATACTACGATAATTTATTATATTTGAAAACTTCATCGAAAACAACTGAAATCCATTCAAATGACGTCATAGAAAAAATAACACGCCTGGCTCTCTCTATAAAAGCAACATTTCATTCATAAATAATTCCCCCATTCATGTCATTCATCACAATACTATAATAATTTATATTATTTAAAAATTAAGACCATGGAGCTACAAGTAAGTAAAACTCTATGCGTAAAACTTCATCGAAAATTATCGTCCTTCTCTTTCTAAAATCAATGAATATTTCATTCATATCAGCCATGCAGACTCCATGGACTAAATGATTTTGTGTTAAAGAATTACAGCGATTCTAATACAACTCATTCTACATATTTTGCTGTTTACATTTTACATAGGTGAAAAATAGGCTTAATAGTAGAAATAATCAAATTTGTATGAGCATTTAAACTGAAATATATTGTCATTGCGTTGTTAAAGTATGTAGATGCACAGAATTTAGGCCAAAATAAAGTAGTTTTAGGATGGATACAACACTCAATATGAATTACAAAGAACTTTAAAAATCACGATTTTGAGACAAGATGGATGCCATATATCATTTTGAAGTGGGTCATGTGATCGTTTCATATCATGGACACGTGATCGCTTCATATAAGAGGTGTTATTATTATTTTAATTTTTATTTAAAAAACTACTGAATATATTTCGCTGAATTTTTTTTTATATATTTTATGGAACAATTTGAATATTGCCTAACATTTTCGAAGCAATTTGTGAATTTTAAATCCGCTTAAAAAATGCTTGAAAAATTAGGTCCCATAGGGCTCAATGTATTCCATTTTTTCAACCCGGGTTCAATCCAAAACTAATTGGGTGATATTATTCATTTATATTCCCATAGGTCCTATAGACCGTCTGAACAACATACTAAAATTTCATTTTGATTAAGTCATTTTTACGGCAGTTATCGTGCTAACGGACAGACAGACAGACAGACAGACAGAATGAACAAAGTCATAAACACTTTTCAACTTTGTTGTAAAGTGTTAAAAAAGGAAAAGGAGACAAGCGAAATCGAATAATTAAACCAGAGATTACGAAACAGTAAAAAAAATAGACAATTATCATTAGTAAGGAAGTTTGACAGCGAAACTTTCAAGAAAGTTCAATTCAAAACTGGAATTAGGAATCATATGGTCTTAGCTTCCGATAATTTAACATAAAATTGGATCCGGGAATATTTAGCAATTGCCGACTTAGAAACCTCTTGTTCATAAATATGGCTCATCTGTTCCTTATGTCATGTTTCTAAAAAATAGGTTTCTAAGTCGACAATTGCTAAACATTCTTCGGAAATTTATTATGATTTATTTTTTCGGTAGCTAAGATCCTTTGACTCCGAATTTCAGTTTCGAATTAGATTTTATTGACAGTTTCTCGATTGTTTCTTATACAAACACTTACTAACGATAATTGTCTTTTTAATCTTCTGTATAGAAATTTATTGTTTCATTTTTATTTATTTCGTTTTCCTCCTGCTTCTTTTTTCGGTAATATTCATGCATTTTGTTGCTTTTACTGTTGATGTTAACACTTTAAGCTTTTCAAACCCAATTCTTGTTCCACTTATTTCTCGTATTTGATTTAGAATATCTTATTTCGCTGGTTTGGCGATTTAATTTAAATTGGGCTTTTTTTTTGGTTAACTGAACAAGTTATTTGAATCCTGTACTTGACGTTCACTTTCTTTTTTGGTATTTTACAGTTCATTCGGTGTCCCCAACTTTAATTCCTTCACCATGTGTAGTTTTATCAATTTTTCTTTTCTTGATGTTGGCAACACCCTTTCCAACTTTATTCAAGTTTGCTGTTCGTGCATCAGTCGCAGATCTTTCTCTCACGAGTGAAGGCTGCGTGTCGTGTGTGTCCTAGTAAATGAGTCTGTGTTTGATTTCGAAACCGGTGAATACTAATTATTTTGTTTTATATGCTACTCTTAACGGAGTTTTATTAGTTGTATTACTTTGGCAGTACTTTGAGATGTACATAAGCTTTCTACTAGTCTCAGTAATAAATATTATTTTTTATTAGTTTTAGCTTTTGATAAGAAATGAACTATAGCTTTTGATACTATAACGTGATATTTGTTGTTAAAATTGTTTCACATTCTTTGGTGAATTTTCAAATTGTTGTGAAAGGAAGGTTTAGATCGCTTGAACTTCGCTACAAATTTAGTGAAACGTCGCCAATTTGGCGACTATTAACAAGTGTAGAAAATTTCGAGAATCTCCCTGAAGTCAATAAATTGGACAAAAATTTCCAGAATTAGGTTGCTCGAGAACTTTCCGCATTAGTTTTGAGAATACGACTTTCTTATTCGTGAATTAGTTAAACATTAAGTTGTGCTGTTTTGTTGTATCTGGCATTTATTTTAAGAATTTGCTTGGTAATTAGGAAGTTATTAACTGTATCGTGTATTGTAGTTGCGCATTTTATTGCTCTGTAATAAAACATCAGCTATAGTTATTTTCGAATTTATTATTTTATCATGAGAATATACTTTACAAGAATCCAAAAGATACGCTGTAATTTTATTAGTTTTTTAATCTGATAAATTTAAAATGTTTCAATGAAAATAATGATGGAAAAAAATTGATTCGGGACTCTTTAGGTGATAGTAAGTGTTTATCAATATTTTCATGTGGATCCTGATAATTATGACTCCAGATATTTTAACATTTAAAGTTTTTCATTTACAACAAATGGTTGAAAATTCTGGATTGGAAAGTTTTTTTTCGGAAACCAATATGCTGTCAAGAAGTAAACGTTTTTGCTTATTCAAGTGACTCCATTGACTAAGTGTATTGAAAGAAATGCCAGCTTTTATGCTACAGATATCGAGAGGTTCTACGGTTTGAAGATAAGGCAACAGATATCGAGAGGTTCTACGGTTTGAAGATAAGGCACTTTATTTTATTGCATTTTTTGCATCAGTAAAACTGTTGAGAATATTTTTTTCACTTTGTATGCTTTTTCAAAAAATAATACTACAAAAATTTCCCGATAAATATAAGACTAACTAAATTCTCTAGAGGTCAATTAAAAATTGAAAAAAAAAGTACTGTGTGCTTGAAGTAACTTAAAGGTTCTCCATATTTATTTAATCTTCAAACATTTAAAAAGAGCATAAATGACTTAAATAAATAGAAAACGCATAAACCTGTAAATTAAAAAATTTTACACCTTCAGCAAAAAAAAAAGCGACATATAGAGCCATTTTCACAATATTGCTCGTTCTTGTACTGACATAGATGTATGCCACATATTAAGACTATAAATTATTAAATAAGTTAACTGTTAAAAAATTAGTGAATACTTTGTAAGTGCTTTAAACCAAAATGGCACGGATGCTATTTTTCAAGATTTATCACCAGCAGTTCATGAGAACATTTAGAACTTTACTCTTCTACTGTTAGCTTGAAATATCCCGAGAGAAGCAGATAATTCCATAAAATTTCAGTATCTTTATTTTAGTTTATGACAACAAAATGCCGATTGATTAACAGCGAGAATAATATATGAGGAAACTAAATATACTACCTAATATTATTAATGGGTAGGGTAATTCGTGTGATGAACACGTACTCTACGTTTTAAAATATTGTTCCATTTTTCAAAGTGTTATTTCGTACAAGCAACAAAGGGCTGAACTATACTTTCAGCAACTACTGTAAGCCTCTGATAAAGAATACAACCTGGAGAATTTAATATTATAAATAGCTAAAAACTTCAATATTTTGCATAAATCAGATGTCTTCAGTTTAACTCAATCAATTTATAAGACTGCATTTCAAATTCTAACTATATTTCAATGAAATATGTCTATCATTTGCAAAATCGATCACCGTTAAATTCTCGAATTCGATAGGCATTATTTGGTGAATTTGATTTTATGGCAACCCAAAATCATATTTAAGAACTCGTTTTTAGAAGACTAATTTCATAATCTTAGCCATAGTCTTACAATAAGCAACCCCTGATTAATATAAATTTTTGAACAACGCACGTTTCACATTTATTCTTAAAATCGAAAATTTTGGTATACAGAATCCCCTAAAGAAAAAAATATTAGAAAACTGAAATTGTTCACTTTCTTCCTTTCGAACTATCTACCTGCAAACCAATTTTGAAGTTTCCATCTCATACTGAAGCATGCAATTTTATAATTTTATCTTTCGAGCGGTTTCCTGTGGAACACCCTCTTAAATGAATATTTATGAACAACTCTATTCGTCTTGGGTTTTTATCAAATGATTTGCCCATATACCAAATTTTGAGCCACTATCAAATTTTAAATTAGGAGTTTCTCATCTATTAAGCAAATCCAACATCTCGGTGAGCGGCATTCCCTAGAGTAGCAAATATTGGAAATATGAAATTTCACACTTTCTTCCTTTCTAACGGTTTACCTATACACTAAATTTGAAGTCTCTACCTTATCACAAAGTAGGCTTCACTATAATTTCACTTTTCGAACATTTTGGTGTAGAACACCGTCTCCACGGAATATTTTTGAAAAATTCGATTTTTCAAGGTGGTTTAATTGAGCAATCGATCCGTGCACCAAATTGCAAGTTTTAATCTACTTGGGAAGTGCCTACAGAAAGCGTAACAGACGGACATACAGACGGACACTTGGCAATTAGTGTATATAGATTGTTTATAAATTTTAATATATTGTAGACGATTTAAAAAACAACATTATCTAATTTATGAAACAACGTTCTATGAAACCATTTGTCTATTTTTGTATATTTCTCGCAAATACATTTCTTGTAAGTACTTTTCTTAAATGCAAGTTGTAATAGTAAGATCAGAACCGTTAAGAAAAATAATTTTTTACCATTGAAGTCTATTATACGTTACCTATCATATTCTTCTTTTACGCCATAGTATTTTTTTTAAAACCATTTCAGCGAATTTCGTGATAGATGGTTTAACTTAGCTATCGTAAGCGCGGAGTTTCGTCAAATGTGCGTACTAAAGAATAAAACTGAGTCAACAGGTTCCAGCAGCTTCCACAACGTATTAAAGTTAAGTTTGAGTCAGTATAGTTACCCTTTACGAGTCATGGCAATTTTCAATGATTAGCAATGATGTGACTACGCGATGATGTGACTAACGAACATAAAACTTCCTAAAAGAAGTATGTCATAAAATTTTCTGGTACAAATATTTTATTCGAACCGGAAATAATGCAATATATTTTTAACAGACAATGTTATTTTGTGAGCGGAACTTTAGCCCTGCTCTCAGTTAACAAAGAACTGTTTATTGCACACAAATAGATTTAATTAAGATACTTTAGGATATGTTTCCGTTTTGGATGGTATAAAAATTAATTTTGTATGTCTAGCCATTCTTCAGTTACTGCTGGAAGAGTGTTCAAACAAAACAATTCCAAGATCGTAGATTTTCCAAACAAATTTCCAACATTTCAAATTTCTGTCATTATATATTGATTAAGTTCCACGTGTGTACAAAGTTTCAAGTTTCTACATTAAACAGATTGGGTTCTGTAATTCTCACTTAGTCAGTCAGTTCCATTCAGTGATATTCAGATACCAAGTATATCTAACACACTTTCAATTTGTTTATCCATTTTTACAGTTCTCCCTAAAACGTATTTCTCCACATCACTATGGCCGGGGGCGCGGTAGCCCATTGGTTAGCGCGCTGGAGTTGCACTCGGTAGGCCCGGGTTCGATTCCAGCCACTGCCAAAACTGCCGCCGTGTTCATGCGGAGTACGATCACGTTAAACATGTGGGTCCGAAAGTCCTTCCGAGAGGTTGGTGGTAGGGGAAGGAGGGTACGGTCCCTGTGGATGCCTCCCCCACTGGGTTCCGGTCTAAATTGGGTGGCACTTCCCGACCGTCCAAACAGTTACCTTACACCTTTCTGGTAGGTCGGACGGTCTGGGTTTCAACAACAACATCACTATGGCCATATTTACCTCTCACCTAATAAAACTTATCCACATAGGGGTGGGGGTGGGGGGTATGTTCTTTATAACCATGTTTTTATGATCATTTTAGTGATTCGTTGTTCTAAAACACAGTAATCCAGTTTTCTGCTTCAATTTAAATTCACATATCGTGGTTTTTGCTTCATTAGGATTCAAAAATTCAATTCGTTTTGCTTTAAATAAATAATATCATGCACATACCTGTGTTCGCGTCATTTTATTGATCTTCCTTCCTCTTGGGCGCGTTTTACGTCTACATCTAATTTTCTCTTTGTTGTCGCGACTTTGAATTTTAATTATCGTCGGCAGACAAAATACAATAAATACGGAAAATGTTTTCAAGCTGGTTTTATATTTGCGTATGTATCGTCGCAGTTTGATTTTATTCTTTACCTACATTCTTGTCAAGGCCAACTTGAATACATTGTGGAATCTGACACAGCATAAATAAAAATTTGGTGCTTGTAAGGCCATATGCGTATATTGACTTTACCATTCTTATTGTTTCCATGGTCACATAATTCATATTGAATATCGATTTACAATTTTTTATTGAAATTTATGTAAAAGAACATGGTTTGAATTTTAACTTTCCTCGTGCTAAGCTATAAAAAGTATGACGATTGTGGCTTATGCTGCTTTTCTTGATAAATATGCTTTCCACTTTTTACAATAAATAAATCCGTCTGATCCCTAGATATCAAAAATGACTTTTGTTTGTTTGCGATTGTGTGAGTGTAAAACTTTGACATTCCGTAATCTCAAAAACAACTGTAGAAATTTGAACCTCATTTGTGCAGAAAGTTTCATATAGTATCATGTAGATATGAACACAGAAAATGTTCCTTTCAGGAAAATGTATATGGTTTAGTTATAAAAAGGTATTACTCAAACTGAGTAGTCCTTAGTCCTTTGCAATTTCAAAAACCGCAGAAGCGATTTGGATTAAGAAATGGTGGAACGTTTTATAAATTATGCAAATGTGAACCTAGAAAAAAATCTGATGTGTGCAACACATGACTTTCCTTATATAATGTAATGAATGTACTACTTTTACAGTAAAAAAATAGGTTTCTCTTATAGTAGATACTAATATTCTTTCCAAGATATTGAATTTTCGACAATTAGTCTTCATTTTCATTGATTTAGCGTCATTTTTATCCATTTGGCGAGATTTTCGTTAATTTGGCAACATTTAAAAAGCGACATTCCGCCAAAATCGTCGCCAAAATATCGCCAAGCGTTACGCACTAAGAAATAAGTTATTTTTACCAGGGGGGTGCCACTCCTCTGCCACGAACATCCACGAACTGCCACGAACATAGATCTGTGACGTCAGTTGGAGTTGGAGTTTACTTGCAGAGCGCGGCTCAAGATGGCGCGCGGGTTTTTTTTATTTTTTGTTTGAAACAAGTGTATTTTTAAAATGTTTATTGGTTTCGAAGACTTCTTACAAGTTCAACTAGAATTTTAATCAAAGATTTGCATCTTAAATTCCAGGCAATGCTAGCTTTTTTTATGTGAATAAATAAGTGTTCTTTTCGTAATATAATGTATATTTTAGAGTCGTGTTTCCCAAACTCAGATACATGCAAAAATTTCAGTATTGAAGAATAGGACTCATTTAAATTCGTTTATTAAACCAAAGATATTTTTTATTAAGAAATTAATGACTAAAAGTACATTTATATTTTCAAAATTTATTTATATTCCTTTTTTTAAGGTTGAATAATACAAATTTTAATCAAAAATTTTCTTTTAAAGTAGTCAACATTGTAAAATTTATATTAATTTGGGAAAATACACTTCTTTCTTGAAACATTATTATAGTTCATGAAGTTCCATTATGTAGGATTTTTAAATCTTAAAAGATGAAAGTACAGTATACTCATTCATTTCATTTTACAGCAAGTTATTTGTATCTTTATATATTTTCTAATGATGTTCTTGTAATGTTTTAAAAATCGAACAGGATTTAATCTCGCACATTTTATATTAATTAAATTTTATGACATTACATTTAATTAGTTAAATTTTATTACATTACATTTTATTAATTAAATTTTATTACATTCAAAAAATGGGGGGGAGTACGATTTAAGAAAATAAACAGGCGCGGGTTTTCAAGGGGATAAAGGTTGGGAACCGCTGTTTTAAATCAGATTGCAAGTTGTGTACATGTATGTGCATGCAAATTGTGAACAAAATTCATATAAATTATAGAAGCATCGCTTAAATCATTTACTAGTTAGGCATAAGTACATCCCTCCCCCCCCCCCTAAAAAGACATAAAGACTCTTAGTCTTAGCGTTTTAATTATTGTTTTGATTTTCAATTATTAGAGATAACATAATCGAAAATAACTTTATTTATATGCATTTAGAAAGAAATTACGCAATGTTTATTTGTGTATAATAAAAATTTTAGAATGATTGCTTGTTTAGAAAACTTTCCGAACATATTTCTGTAAATTCGCGTATTTAAAACAAAAGTCATATACATTATAGAAACATCGCTTAAATCGTTTACTAGTTAGGTATAAGTACATCCCTCCCCCCCCTAAAAAAAAAGACATAAATCTCTTAGTGTTAGCGTTTTAATTATTGTTTTGATTCAATTTCGCACATTTTATATTAATTAAATTTTATTACATTCAAAAAATGGAAGGGGGGGGGGTACGATTTAAGAAAATTAACAGCTTGCCCGTATATTTTTCATCATGAATCAATATACTATAATACATTTAATTTATTATTCTGAAAGTATATCATAGTGTGTGTGTTAAACGATTAGTTTCTATATTTTTATATGTTTGCATTGAATTTCGATTTGATATAAATTATCTGTTTGATCTAAAAAAAACTAATAAAATCAAGTTAGTAATAAGTTCTTCACTATAAAAGCATCACTTAAATCGTTTACTAGTTAGGCATAAGTACATCCCTCCCCTAAAAAGACATAAAATTATTAGTGTTAGCGTTTTAATTATTGTTTTGATTTTCAATTATTTGAGATAACATAATCGAAAATAACTTTATTTATATGCATTTGGAAAGAAATTACGCGATGTTTATTTGTGTATAATGAACATTTTAGAATGATTGCTTGTTTAGAAAACTCTCCGAACATATTTCTGTAAATTCGTGCATTTAAAACAAAATTCATTAAAAATAACATCGCCTCCTGTAATACCATTGACTGGTTTCAAAAAGCGAAACGAAACTTTCAGATGATTTATATTTTTCAGAAAGGGAAATACAGTTTTTTTATATATGTACCCTTCCAAAAACCCCTGTACTGCATATTTAAGTTGTGTTCAAGTAAAATTAATGTTATTTGAGTATTTATTCCATATTTTAAATTAAAAAAAAGGATTAAATTAACTTTGTTAGCATCCTTTAACATTGGAGACTACCGGGCCGCTCCTGACATTTAACTCCAAGTGACGTTGCGTCTTTACGTGCACTCATTGGCTAGAGCTGAAGTGGCGCAACCTTATAGATATAGTAACCTTGATTCTTACAGCAGATAAATGACTATTGGCGTTCAAATACAAAAGTATTACTCAGAGTATCTTTTTTCATGAATGGAACGAGCTAGATCCACGAGAATGATGTCACCTAATTTATCGCATGGTATTAAATATGAAAAGTCAACATGTTTATCAGTAGGACATATTTTTTTTATTTTATATGACATTTTGATATTTTTTTGAAAAATGTACAATATCTCAAGAACGGTTCGTGTTAGTGTTCTAAAATTTATGTCAATCGTTTTCTAATGAAAAATTACATAAGAAATGCCTATTTACGTAACTTTATTAGTGGTTTTGATTTTTTGACGATTTTTTCAAAATTTCATTCGTTTCAAAATTTCATTCAAATTTAGAGGGGTTCTGAACATTCGATTGCGTATAAAACCAATAGGCTTCCAGTGTTTACGGATTGTGATTTTTGTACAAAATTTCGTTCAAATAGGTCTATTCGTTCGTCAGTTATCGTCTCCACAGACCCACTGACACACACACACACATACTTCCACACACACACACACACACATACTTTCACACACACACACACACACACACACACTCAGACATCACTTCAAAAATGTTTGATTCGTGATCAGGGATGCTTGAAACGTGCTCTCCCGTCGAAAACTCGAATTCGAATTTTCGACCCCGTCACAATACTTTCCTTATACATTATGTATATAAGGAAAGTAAAAATCCATGAAATGTATATTTATAAAGCGATATTTTGTCAAAATCAATGAATTCGAAAACCATTGAAGCGATTTGGAAAATTTGGATGGAATATTGCATATATTGTGCATTTTATTTTATTTCTAGCAGTAGCATATGATGCAATAACCATTTATTATAGTGTGTAAGAAAACATAACCCCAAAACCACAGTAGATGCAACAAAAGTAATGAATACAAAAAAACTAAGAACATAGCATATAAATACGAAGAAAAAATTAAAAGTAAACTTCAGATCTAAAACGTCAATCAGACTATCGGGCCTATATCATCTATCTCTCTTGCTCGCCAATATCTTTCATACATGCAGTGTTTCTTTAAGGACTTCTTGGCCGGGAGGGGGCAAGGGGTGTGTAATATTTTAGGGGGACCAAGTTTTCTAATTGCCGTATATAAATATATATTCATGCTGTGTCACATGAATAGAAACTAGGTAAACATAAAATGTTTCAGGGATGGGCTTCGGGGAGGCTTCGCCTGCCACAGTGGTATGCCTGAAAGAAACACTGCATACATGTTCCCCACCAAAGCCGAGCACTTCCCAAGATGTGTTACGTCCAAAAAAACTCCAGTGACACATACCACACAGTTGGGGCTAGGTAGAATATTAAATCTAAATGAATATTTAATTGTATAAATGTATATTCAGAGTTTGTTTATGTAAATGTATATAGTTTTGCTTATACGTCAAATACCCACTCGTTTCGAGATTGCACGATCAACTAGTTGAATTTCAATTATAGTAATCAGTGGATCAGAACTGATTGGTTTAATGCAGAAAAGTATGAATTTATTTATTAGTATCGTTCCATAGATGAACTATAAATCAGCGGATGAAGTGTTTTCTATACCGCTCAACTACCATTATAATTTTCAGAACATTTTTCAAATATTTTTTTTTTTGCAGAAATCACATTTATTATGTGGTGACATAATTAATTCCGGCAGCATACTAGTTTAGTTTTACAAGAGTAATATAGCCAATTACAAGAGTAATATAGCCTTTAAATGTAGTATGCTTCTAATATAAACTATGGAGTTCTGACTCAAAAGCGGTGTTGCGTAGGATGTATTGTCGTTCAAACTGATTTTCTTCCCATCGAAAAAAATACAAGAGTGTTATGAATTTGTAAACTGAAATATATTTTCCCCTCTCACTTTCGAATTTCGTCTTTTTCAAAGACAAGACAGAGAAAATACCCGTACAGGCATCATTTCCCAAGACGTGAGACTAGGGTTCCTAGCATACCGAAGGTCGAGAGAGTGTTGCCAGATTTGACGATTTATCGTCAATTTGGCGGCATTTGGCGACTGCCAGGAGGTTCGAGAAACGTCCTGAAATAATCAATATTCTAAGATGTATTAGAGATTTCCAGACGTCTCCATGCAGAGTCTATAAAAGGAGTCATGACTCACTCGGGCAGTTGACGTTATACGAGCTACATTGAACTGTGATTTTAGTCAATGTTTTGAGAATACTAGCAACTGTTTTGTAAAATTAGCTTCGCAATGTTTTGATAATTAGTATCGGTTATTTTATGAAATTTGTGAAGCATTTAAGTCTTGTTTTATTGTATATATATTGTCCATGTTGACGCTGTGCGTGTCCAGAAATTTGGACCCATTCTTGTAACCGTAGTGAACACCCACGATTCCAGAGGACTTAACAAAATGGCGTCAGAAGTGGGGTTTCTGAAATATGATAAGTGCTTGGCAGTGACTGAAAAAGCGATGGAGGAACACTTGAAAGTGAGAAAGGAAAAAGAGACTCCGAAGGAGAGACTCCAAGTCCGTAACAAGTTCTAATATGTAATACGGAATTGTGGCTAAAGGGCAGCCGTGAGTTGGGTGTATCATCGCTCAAACTGATTTTGGTACCGTCAAAAAAGATAAAAATATTGCCTTTTTCTAATATTGCTAAATTTTATATCACTGTTTATGACTAACGTTTTGCTTTTACTTATAATTTTTTTCTTCAAAACAAATGAACTTAATTCGTTCGAATGCAAGAGCAAGGAAAATATCTGAAATTGCCCCAAATTATGAGAGTGGTAAAATGTTTATACACGATTCCTTTTCAGTAAAATTTCGGGACTTCAAGAAGTATATATTGAACGTTTTTACAAACCCCTTTTCGGTAAATTACTATCCTACGGACATGGATACGGAAATGATTGACTTTCAGCGTAATATTGCACTTAAAGGCAGCGGTAATTAAATTATATTCATTTCATACTCGTCTGGGAATAATAGTTTTCAGTAATGAATATGATTAAAACTGAATATCGTTCAAAATTAGATGATGTTCAGATGAATAATGCAATATTGCTTGCTTGTTTAAAATTAAATTCAAACATAATTGAACTTAAACATTAAAATTAAACGTACAAACATTAAACTGACAAAAATAAACATTAAAATTAAATTTAAATAAAAACATTTAAATTCAAACGGCATTAGGATTTTATAAATGACATTTCATTATGATTTGCAAACATATGTTGTTCATTGCTATGTGCTCTAAACACGATATAATGATAATAAATCTTATGTAACTCAAAATACTTATGATTTAATTGAAACCTAATATAGGTTTGATTAGTCAGAGAGAAGGTGGCACGCCTAAAATGCAATAGCCTGGATATGGCACATGCCCTAAAAATGTTGCCCACCACCGTCTTAGATATTCTTTGCAGGCATTTTGCTCAAGCTATAGTGTTTTATTGGGCTAATATGTGGATGGTGAATTTGAAGCAGTTGCAGAGCACATTTCGATTATAAGAGCTTGCAATTCCGTCCCAGTAGCTCAACGGTAGAGCCTCGGCTAACCGCCAGTTGGAAGATCGAGGAATCGAATTCCAGTTGGGGAACCAGGTTATTTACAATGGCGTCGAGCAAATCAACCCTGTAGATTAGAGCAAAGATGGCGGACATCTGAAAGTTTCCCTTGTACGACTAGTCCGGATTGAGTAGACTCAGGGATATGGAGCGTCGATTTCAAATCGACAGGAAAAATGATCGTGTAGGAAATTAACCTGAAGGATAAGAATAACATCAGGAGTCTAACCAGAGGCAAAAATAGCAGGAGGTAGTCTGTCGCACGCAAATCTGATATTAGAGGGTGGAGAATGTAGAGTCCATTATAAGAGCTTGCAGTTACATTCAGTAGCTCAGCGACAGAGCATCGTCTGTCTAGTTCGAAGATCCTTGGTTAGATTCCCGGTTGGAGCAGCAAGATACTTTACACAGTTTCGCCTCACAATTCCATCTCGATCTTTAGAAACTGACAAAATCACACAACTGACAAAATCTCTAACTGACACAATCTGACATTAGAGGGTGGAGAATGCAGAGTCCATTATAAGTGCTTGCAGTTACGTTCAGTAGCTCAGCGACAGAGCATCGTCTGTCTAGTTCGAAGATCCTTTGTTAGATTCCCGGTTGGAGCAGCAAGGTACTTTACACAGTTTCGCCTTACAATTCCATCTCGGTCTTTAGAAACTATCATACCTTGAAGTTCCACCATACGTTTTGCAGAACTGGGAAACAACGATCCGTTCCATGAAAATCACAACCGACGAAATTGCTCAAAATCACTGATAAAACTCTGAATTCCAGTTTATGACACTATATATTGAAACTTCGTAAAATACAGTATATATGCAAAAATAAATTGTTCAACCGGTTTTAAAGACAAAAACAGCCTTTTTCTTCAGGATATACAAGAAACGCGATTTTACTCCTTGCTCAAATAAGGTTTGAGGCAAAGGAGCACACATAACCAATTTTATAAGTAATAGATGGATAGCCATCTTTATCTAGTATAGCACAGGCACCATTGGAAAAATAACTACTTTGCTTTTGATGTTAACTAACACAACCATTGGAAAAATAACTACTTTGCTTTTGATGTTAACTAACATAACCATTGGAAAAATAACTACTTTGCTTTTGATGTTAACGAACACAACCATTGGAAAAATAACTACTTTGCTTTTGATGTTAACTAACACAACCATTGAAAAATAACTACTTTGCTTTTGATGTTAACTAACACAACCATTGAAAAAATAACTATTTTGCTTTTGATGTTAACTAACACAACCATTGGAAAAATAACTACTTTGCTTTAGATGTTAACTAACATAACCATTGGGAAAATAACTAGTTTGCTTTTGATGTTACCTAACACAACCATTAGAAAAATAACTACTTTGCTTTTGATGTTAACTAACACAACCATTGGAAAAATAACTATTTTGCTTTTGATGTTAACTAACACAACTTAGCGGTCATTTTCTCGCTAGAGTGGTTACCCAATTTTGCTGACGAAAAAACATACATTTAGATAGTGAAGTGATGGTTATGACTGAAGCTAGGAGAAAAACAGTTACCAATACCGCGGATAGAAATGGAAAAGTATAAATCAAAGCGACTGGCAAGAAACTACGAGCACATAAAACCATAGAGGAAAGAAAGAAAAATTAAGGTAGTAAGAGGGCAGACCGAATAGACAAAACTGAATAAAAAGTAAACCTACTACAATAGAGCTGAAAAAAAATCTTAGACATTTAGGCTCGCTGTAAAAACCAAGTAGAAAATAATGGACACTATTGGAATCGAATTAGAACAAACAGAAAAAATTGAAATTCAAAATAATGGAACCGTCTAGGTTCGAAGGTCATATAAGCTAACTTCGTCAAATGAAGTAGCGGAAAATTTAACTATACATGTTTTTCCTTCCTTCAACTATGTGTGCTTCCCAATTTTAGACTTAATTTGAGCAAGGTGGCGCTTCTTGTCGGTCCTGAAGAATAAGGTGGCTTTTTGCTTTAAAACGGTTCTTCAATTTTTTTTTGCACATATATTAATTTTGCAGCCGTTTTGAGTGATTATTTGAACAATTTTATGGATTCAGAAATCAATGTGCAGCTGACATAAAGTATTTCTATATCTGCAATATTGGACCCCGATACAGGAATCTGAATACTTTGAATAATATGGTGCATATTATGCAGGAAAACTGAAGTGAGTTGCATTTAAAGAATGAGAATTATATAAAGTTTTACATTTATGCATAAAATACTTCAATCTGTACATATAAATCTGAGACATTAATGCTAATGAAAGAAAATCTAACACAAAACAATCTGGTTAAATTTCTCTGTTTGTCTTGAACTTATGATTTATTTTCGTTAATCTCTTTTAAGTCGATTAATTTTTGTAGTGAATGCAAATCATTAAAATTACTCGACGCAAAGATATAGAACAAAGGGAAGTTAATTGCTTTATTTTTTGTAATAAAAACGTAATTAAGCTAATAATGCAGGGGTAATTATTTCCTCCAAATTATGATACGATTAGGTTCTATTTTTTCCGAACAATTAAAGCGATAATCGAGAAAAAATATTATTATGCAAAAAGCATTAAAAAATGTATTTTAGTAATACATAATACTGAAAATTTTTATGTTAAGAAGTATGCTCACATTTTAATATTGTATAAAAATACAGAACCCTTAAGTAGCTTAATCTATATATTATCTGAAAATGTATCTTTTGAGTTTTATTAAATAAACTTAATTCCGTCTGTTTTTTTCTATTTTGAAGAGCAGCAATTGAAAGTTATAAATATTTATGATCACGTTCTTTATAGTAATACATTATTTTCATGTAATACACAGCTAACTTTCACATACACATACATTTAACAAGTTCAACACATTTCGTGGCAACACATTCCGTAGCAAAGCATTTCGTACCAACATATACTGTAACAAAAGGCTTGATACAAAATCTTGGTACAAAAGGCTTATAGTACTTTGCTACCTCTCAAAGTGCTATATATCCACCCAAAGACTAAATGTGCCGTATGGTGTCCTTAAAAAAGCATTCTCATTGCTCCCTTTCTGTACTGAATTTCATTCAAAAGATTTTTCAGTGCCAATTTTCCCTGTAAACGTAAGCCTTTGAAAGAAAACTACTATCATCGAAGAAGGAATCATAAGTCATCTCATTGAGGGTAAACTGATTGTTCTTGCCCGTATCTCCTGCCAAATGTAAACAATAATGTAGATGGAATATAAAACAATTAGCCCTTTCTGTCTATTAATGAATGACTTATATCACATTTGTGATTCATCATTCGTATATTTTTAAAAATCACAAAATATTTTTTTTAAAAACATAGCTGCAATGGAACCATTTTAGTTCCGGTTGTGATAAAAGTCCGAGTTAAAAATTACTTCATTCACAGATGCCAAAAGATCTTTTAACATGCAGTGAAATGTATGAGTTATATGAAAGAATATATGTAAGAAGCCATTTCAATCGGACCTATTGCAACTGCAACTTCAAGCCGCAAAAATTTACTGATTGATCTCTGTCATTGTTATGGATCGTCAAGTAAAAAATCGACAATTTTATTTTATTAATCAAAAATAATGAAAATCACAAAAGGTGTTGAACAGTATTATTTTTAGTCAAATGGTAATTGACTTTATTTAAATTAATTCAAGCCTTCTCCGTGCCATCTTGGAAAGATCTCATTGTCTCAGCTGCGAATCGAACAACGAATCTTCGGACTCAACTCGGCAACCCATGTTTGAACCTTCAACTACTAGGACATGATTCTAACTTCTTTCCGCCAAATTGAACCCTATAACCTCTTTTTTCGCATTCATAAGCAAAACCAGCCATCAATTGATAAATTTTAAAACCATCTTCAATTTCTTCTCGTCTTCATATTTCGTCTTGTCTGCAACTTTTATTTACATGTGCAATATATCATAATTGTGCAATATATTGTGGCAGCAGACGCTTCTGCGAATCGAACAACGAATCTTTCGACTCAACTCGCCAACCAATGTCTTAACCTTCAACTACTAGGACGTGATTCTAACTTATTTCCGTCAAATTGAACCCTATAACCTTTTTTGAACCCTATAGCCTTATTGTGGCAGCAGACGATTCTGCGAATCGAACAACGAATCTTTCGACTCAACTCGCCAACCAATGTCTTAACCTTCAACTACTAGGACATGATTCTAACTTCTTTCCGTCAAATTGAACCCTATAACCTTTTTTCGCATTCATAAGCAAAACCAGCCATCTATTGATAAATTTTAAAACCATCTTCAATTTCTTCTCGTCTTCATTTTTCATCTTGTCTGCAACTTCTTTTCGTCTTGTCTGCAATATATCATAATTGTGCAATATATTGTGGCAGCAGACGATTCTGCTCCTGCCAAAGATATCGATCGAAGATGCTAGGATACCCGAATTATGAGTTCGAAGAGGAAGCTAGCTTTTGCTCTAATCTTACAATGTCGGTCTTTTAAGCACGAGGTCCCGAGTTCGGTCCTGGATCGGGACTAACAGCAACACAAACTCTACAATGATGACTAGACGTTTGAAACACGCAATCTTCTCTCTCCAACGATCTCACCTCTCAACACGAGATGGTCGCACCACACGGAGCCAAAGGCCCTAACACTCCCTTCCTGGTTGACCACGACTAACGTCACGCCCAAAGCGACACGCCTCCCGGTCTTTCAGCCCCTCGACTCAATTTCGGATGGGGACGCGCAGGTGGGTTTCTCAGCGAGCCCCCCTCCTCGCCGAAACTCGACTGGGGCCTTCTCATCAGGTGAGGGAGTGTGTGGCAGCAGACGACTCTACTCCTGCCAAATACATCGATCGAAGATGCTAGGATACCCGAATTATGAGTTCGGAGTCGATGCTAGCTTTTGCTCTAAGCTTATAATGTCGGTCTTGTATGCACCAGGACCCTGATTCGGGCCTGGCAATATCATACGCTACAAATTGAACCCTATCACCTTTTTTCGCATTCATAAGCAAAGCCAGCCATCCCTTGATAAATTTTTAAACCATCTTCAATTTCTTTTCGTCTTCATTTTCGTCTGGTTTGCAAATTTTATTTACATATGCAATATATCATAATTGTGCAATATATTATAATTGTGCAATTTATAGTAACTGTGCAACTGTGACATGTTTCCGAAAATTACGTCTTGACCGTAAGTTTATTTTACGATATTCTCTATATTCTCTTTCATAAATAGTTTGAAATAGTGGATTTTGAATCGCCATTTCCTTGTGTGAATCAAACATTATCGAAACATTTAAATGTGGCTTCAACTATTTTTGCCGTTGATATTACGAGTGCATTGACTCTCGTGTGCTAGACGTAATAAAATATTTTGAATAATTCCCTTTATTGCGTCTTCTGAATTCTCATCACTTTTTCCGCGACATCTTTCATCACACACGCTGTTGATTCCAAATTATTTTGCAGAACATTTGCAGTAAACTATTCTTATTAGTCCAGAGTTTTATCGAAGCAATATTTACAAACTAAAGTTTAAATTATGTTCATTTGAAATGAGTATTCATTGGTTGCAACTCATGTAGTACCACTCTCAAAAATTCTGTGGCTTACAGTTTTGAAAGTGAAAATATTTGAAATTAAAATTACTCTTTTACCGTGATCATTTACACTTTAATATTTAATACATTTTTTCCGGCGTACTTCTATATTTAATTATCCAGTACTGCAAGATCTCAACATCAGTGTCACAGTTTTTCCACGAAGACATTTGTACGCTTTTCTTTTATGCATCAAATTAGCCATTTCTTTAATAATATTCCTAGAATTTTTTCCGCTTTAAACATACTCCAAAGGTATGTTATGTACATATTTGGTGGTAAAACATATATTTCCGAAAATACATCAGGGCATCTTATCACAAGGGTTCAAACCAAGCATCCTCCACACAAGTTCTAAAGGATCAATAAGTAAATTTCCTCCCAAATATAGGGTATGGATAGCCCAGTGGTTATTGCCGGAAGATCCGTGGTCGATCTTCAACGACGCGTAAAACTTTTACTATGTTTGCGCCATATTTTTTTTCTGAAATGGCCCTCAAAAAAGGAAACATCTGCAATAAATGACTAAATATTCTGAAATGTATATTAATTAAATACTTGCTTTATACGTAACTTTTAATAACTTAACGAATATAACCAATCCCGTTTCTTTAAGAAAGAATTTTTAGTGAGGTATTTGAGTGTATTATAATTTTGAAATTTAATCCATTCTAGTTCAAAAACTATTTGGCGAAATGTCTCAAAATTTGATAGGTATGTCATTAGGGGATTACCCTGGTGTATAATAGATTTCGACACGGTTCGTAAAAATAGAACTGCAAAAATCATCAAAATCTGGATTAAATATCCAAATGTATTAATTAAATGTTTGTTTTATACGTAATTTTAAGAGAAAATACATTTGAGAAGCCAAAAAATATCAACCCCATCAGTCTAAGGTAGATCGTTCAAGGGATGTTTGCTTTTTGGGGTTTTTTGAGCAGTCCGCGGTAATTATTTAAAAATTCGTTTCTTTTTAACACTTTACAACAAAGTTGAAAAGTGTTTATGACTTTGTTCATTCCTTCCGTCTGTCTGTCTACCGTAAAAAGGACTTGATTAAAAAGAAATTTTAGTATGTTGTTCAGACGATCTGTGGGACCTATGGGAACATAAATGAATAATATCACTCAATTAGTTTTTGATTGAAACCTGGTTGAAAAAATGAAATACATTGAACCCTATGGGAGCTAATTTTTCAAACATTTTTTAAGCAAATTTAAAATTCACAAATTGCTTCGAAAGTTTTAAGAAATATTTAAATTATCCCACAAAATATATAAAAAAAATTTCAGCAAAATATATTCAGTAGTTTTTAAATAAAAATTTAAATAATAATTACACCTTTTATATGAAGCGATCACGTGACCCACTTCAAAATAAAATATGACATCCATCTTGTGTCAAAATCCTGATTTTTAAAGTTATTTTTAATTCATATTTAGTGTTGTATCCGTCCTAAAACCGCTTTATTTGTGTTTAAATTATGTGCATCTACATAGTGAAACAACTCAATTACAATATATTTCAGTTTAAATGATAATACAAATTTGATTATTTCTACAACGAAGCCTACTTTTCACTTATGGAAAATGTAAACAGAAAAATATGTAGAATGATTTGCATAAGAATTGCTGCATTTCTTTAAAGCAAAATTATTTAGCTCATGGAGTTTGCAATATAGTGGATATGAATGATATCTTCATTGATTTTGCAGAGAGAAGGACGGTTTTTACGATGAAGTTTTAAGCATAGAGTTTAATTACTTGTACCTCCATGGTCTTAATTTTTTAAATAAAATAAATTATTATAGTATTGTGATGAATGAAATGAATGAAAAAATGTTATGAATGAAATGCTGCTTTTATAGAAAGAGCCAGGCGTGTTATATTTCGATGATGTCATTTGAATAAATTTCTATTGTTTTCGATGAAGTTTTCAAATATAATTAATTATTGTAGTATTATGATAATTTAAAAAAATATTACCGAGGAATGTATTGCATTTTAGAGATGTTTAAACCAGGCAATTTCTATTTCAATACCGTCATTTGACTGAAGTTCATTCTTTTCGAAGAAGTTTTAAGTTTTCAAATATAATAAATTAATGTAGTATTGGGATAATTTTTTAAATGTTACCGAGGAATGAATCGCATTTTAGAGATGTTTAAGCAAAAATCATAATCAACAATTTCATAATCAATGCTTTAAGCATGATTGATATTTCTTGTTTAAATGTTAAAGATGTTTTGAAAATGCAAATTGAATAGAACTTCAAATAAATATATGGGTCAATTTGAGCAATTGAACTCAATTTAACACATTATGAAAGAGAAATGCATTTTGGTCTGTGGCGAAAGTCGTGTCCTGCCCACATTATTATTTATCTGTGCATACTATAGCGTATTCACACCAAATAAGTTTTCCTCAGGGTAAGGATTTTTATTTAAAACATCCACTTACTTCATTAATTTCGGTAACATTCATGCAAATAGTAAGTAAACAGGGCAGATTTTTCTAAACACATTATGTTATTACATAATAAAATATATATTTCAGTCAGTAATTTTTACGTTCGACCTCTAAAATACAAAATAAGTAACACAAAAGCGATACAATTACAATACGCGATATAGTAAGTGCAAGTACACCAGTGCAAGTTCAAGTTTATCTTTAATAGATTAATTGGCCTCTTAAGATTCATGTATGCATAGATATTTGATGTTATGCGGATGATTTACTATAATAATTAAAAAAAATCTGATGTGGGCAGCGCATGACTTTCCTTATATAATGCAATGAATTTACTACTTTTACAGTAAAAAAAAGATTATTTTTATAGTAAATATTTATATTCATTCCAAGATATTGAATTTTCGTCAATGAGTCGTCATTTTCATTGACTTAGCGTCATTTTTATCCATTGGGCGAGTTTTTCGTTAATTTAGCAACATTTAAAAAAGTCGCCAAGTTGGCGACATTCCGCCAAATTAGTCGCCAAAAACTCGCCAAGCGTTATAGACGGAGGAATAAGTTATTCTTACAGTAGATAAATGGATATTGGTGTTCAAATACAAAAGTATTATTCAAAGTTTCTTTTTTCATGAATAGAACGATCTAGATCCACGAGAATGATGTCACCAATTTATCACATGATATTATATATGAATTGTGAACATGTTTCTCAATAGGTAATACTTTTTTTTATTTTACATGATTTTTTGGTAATTTTTTTTGAAAAATGTGCAATATCTCGAGAACGGTTCATGCTAGCGTTCTAAAATTTGTGCTAATCGTTTTCTAATGAAAAATTACATAACAAATGTCTATTTGCGTAACTTTACTAAGGGTTTTGATTTTTCAATAATTTTTTCGAAATTTCACTCAAAAATTTAGGAGGATTCTGAACATTTGATTGCATATAAAAACAATAAGGTTCCATTATTCCCGGTTGTGATTTTTGTACCAAATTTCGTTCGAATCGGTCCATACATTCATCAGCTATCGTCTCCACAGACTCACTGACACACACACACACACACAGACATCACCTCAAAAATGTTCGATTCGTGATCAGGGATGCTTGAAATGTGCTCTCCCGTCGAAAACTCGAATTCGAATTTTTGACCCCGTCACAATACTTTCCTTATACATTATTGTATATAAGGAAAGTAAAAAGTATTGTATATAAGGAAAGTAATATTTCTTTAAATTTCTACCTTACTAATATTTTCAATTCCGAACTTAATATTCGTTTTTCGTCAGCTGATATGGAATAAAATTAAAGTGGGTTATCATAAATAACATTTTAATGTAGCAACTTTTATTTATAGATTTATGTTTTTCTATCTTTTTTGTCACATACGATGATTTTCCTTCTAATGTGAGCACTAATTTGTCTACGTTACAGAAACGTCAACAACGCATATTATCTCATAAAAGGATGATATATTTCAATATTAACGTGTTTGGCACATATAGAGTATTTAAGTCTTTTGTGCCATTAAAACGCTGAATTATGCGATATGTATAAAAAAGCATAAGTTGACTAAAGTTTTTTATAATATCGCAGAATAACATGTGACATCTAGGCTTAAGTCCTGTTTTCCGAACTCGAAATGTAAACTAAGCAATTCTCCAGTACCTCACTGCAATACATATATCGCTACTCTGCAGCACTTTACTACAATATATCGCTACTCCGCCGTACTTTACAAACAATATATCCCTCCTCTGCCGTACTTTACAACAATACTTCGCTACTCTGCAATATCTCATTACTCTGCTATATCTCGTTGCTATGCAATACCTCGCTTCTGCGAAAAACTTCAGTGAACGGATATCATTTTAAATGGTGGATCCCCCAGCTTATATGGAGCAGATACTGCAGTTGCTTCCATATGCTGGTTAAAAAATTACTCGCAGAACAAGCCAACATGAACGGTACTCAAAAGTAGTTAACAGTTTTTACAGACGAGTTTCGGTCATCAGCATTGTACAGTCGAAAATGCAATAGAATCAAGTACACTTGCAATGTGCCAAATTTTGAAAACTCCAATGATTTGAAACTCCAAGAATTGAATCCTGCTATGAAGCTTGTTTCAAACTTATTATGTTTGAAAATGACCCACCCTTACAAGCAATTTTTATGAGTACAAAGAAAGTAGATATTTAAATAATACTGCTCAAGTCGTAGTATTGCACGTTACTGGCCAAGTCGGAGTATTTATTGCACGTTATTGGCCAAGTCGAAATATTTTACGTTACGAGTCAAGTCGGAGTATTTTACGTTGCTGGTTATGTCTGAGAAAATCACACTGAGGTACACTGGCTTACAGACAGGTAGGTATACTGGCTTACAGGCTGTGATGACTAGAAGACGTATCCTAAAAATATCATTTTGCGATAAGAGGTGTTCATTTTAATAGAGCAGTTCAATGCGAATATTGTCATTCGCATTCTCATATGTTCTTTACTAATTTAGATACTACTTCAAAAACATATGATATAATTAACCTATTAAAAGAAGAAATCAGCTTGGTATATGCAAAACGTCATATCTTGTGTGAGATACGTTCTTCTGCTTTAACAAGTCCGTGGTGACAGTGGTTTGCCTCTGTCACCAACATCCAGAAGCGACCATTATCTGGTAAATATAATCTGGTAATATCTGGTAAATACTCGTAAAACGACTTATGCTTAAAAGTAGCGCCTAGCATTAATTGGGTTGTGTTGACTAAGATAATTTAGATCATACTCCGCAGGTATCATCTGGTTTTCAGACGTAAAAGATTTGGATCAAATTTGACACAATTCCATCGAGATGGGATACATGTGGGCAGTCGAAAGATTGCTATTCATGAAAGGCATAAGTATATTTTTACGTATTCAGGGAGAATAACGCATGGCCTGATAAAAATCAACAACACTTGTGGGGTAAGCCGAAAATACTTTGTTTGATATTTAAGTTTAGAAGGACACCACTACATGATCCAATACATTTGTGGTACAAAACCTATTTTAATACACACCAATTATTTGTTTTATATACAAAAATATATTGTACATTTGACTATTGAATAGATACGCATTTGGATCATGAGACTGTGTGAAAATACGTCGTGTACTAGCTGTAAAAAATGAAATATAGAAAAAAATAATCATTGTAATATGGAACTTCTCTATTGCCCGCCACCACAGAGAATTTAAGTTTGCACTTTTTATGTTCCTTGTGCACGTAACGGCTTTTCTCCTCCTGTTTACCACAAATAAGAGTGAAACCTACAAAGCTTTTTTTTATACTGACAGTAATATTCTTGGCATAAATTATAAATTTCTCTTTACACTCAACAGGAAAAAGAACAATCAAATATATAATTACAACCAAATGACAAGAATCATTCAATTAGCAAAATTTAGCACCGAGGATATAGTTAACTGGGAGCTTGCCCCGATTTCCCCCATCTTTACTAATAGTGCAAAACATGGAACATCAATATTTAAATGTAAAATGTTGAAATATAAACGTTTATTTACTTTCGCATAAAAATAATATTTCACAAATGTAAAATTCAATTCAATAACACTTCATATTTAGATATATTAAAATACACGTAAACAGCAATTGATGTGTTATATTTCACTTCTTTTCAGGACTCAATTTTCAACTTTCATATATATATATATATATATATATATATATATATACACTATATCTACATACATATATATATAAATATATATGTATATATATATATATATATATATATATATATATATATATACTATATCTACATACATATATATATACAAATATATGTATATATATATATATATATATATATATATATACTATATCTACATACATATATATATACAAATATATGTATATATATATATATATATATATATATACTGTATCTACATACATATATACTATATCACAAAGTAGTAGGTGTAGCTTTCTGTAAATCAGGTAATGGAAACAGCAAGGCAAGATATGTAAACGACACAAAGATCAGGTAGTGAAGCTTTCAGATATACCACACTACGTAAAGATCGTATGCTTCTGAGAAGTGTTGTGGGGGAGCCGTTTACTAAAGAAACAGTGTTACAATGGCATTCATCCCACACTACAGTTAACGTGATTTTGACGCAAACAATTCGAAATCGTTTGCATGACTCAGTACTCCGAGGTAAACGACCTTTTCGATACCTACCGTTTTAAAGTCTTCACCGGTTACGTCACCTCCAGTGGTGTCAAATCAGACGCAATTGGTCGACAGAATGTTTCGACATTCTGTTCAGGAATTAATCACGGTTCTGGTTTGGCATGCCAGGTGGCCGTACTCGCGTATGACGGTGCTTTCAGCAACGCCCGAGGAAGATTTTTCTATCAGTCGTCACACAACTCCTAAGTAATACCATGGTTTGTGGTGGTATAACATTTGGTGGACGAACACATTTGGTCCACGTTTCTGACAGTATCGCGGTACAACGATACGTCTCTGACATTGTGAGACCTGCGGTACAGCCATATCTGCCAACCAGGCTTGGACTACTTTACCAGCAGGATAATGCCAGACCACATACTCTACGGGTAACTATGAATAATCTTCAATGTTTTGATATCCAGCCTTAGCCAGCATAATCTCCGTATTTGTCACCGTTTGAGCATATCTGGGACATTATTAGTCGTCGTTTAAGATAACTCCCAATTCCAGCAAACCATGTTCATTTATAAGACCATTTGCATGCTGTGTGGAATGTTAACCCTCCGCACCCCATTGACCATCCCATTGACGGGATGCCTCGTCGTATTCAATCCTGCACAGCCGCTCGCAATGAGCCTATTCTATATTTATCTAATGTCAAAAAAATTCCATGATCTCCCTTACCAGATATGATATTTAGATCATTTGCATATCTCCAACATGTTATAATTATATTCCGTAAATTTCATAAGGATACATCAAATTCTTCATGGTGTGGCGATTTCAAATGTGAGCAGTGTATATATATATATATATATATATATATATATATATATACATATACGTATATATATATATATCTAATATGTATATATATATATATATACATATACGTATATATATATATATATATACGTATATATATACATATATGTGCATATATATATATATATATATATATATATATATATATATATATATGTATATATATATATGTGTGTGTGTGTGTGTGTGTATTTATATTGAAACTACGATTTGAGCGCCCCTATAATTGTGTATAGTGGCATTCTCGTTTATCGATTTCTTCTATGAATCACTTGTTTAGTAAGAATTTTCATCTTTGCTTCATGTTCATATTCTGTTTTGCTTATACGGGTAATTGTCCTGTCTCCTGCTCTGACTCACTGGACGGAGAGTGTCGCTCTAAACGTTCGTACTGCCTCCTAGGTTGTATTTCGTCATGTTCATTCCGGTGCTTCTACATATTTTCATACTGTTGGGGTTGATCGCATATACACGTGGTGAAAGAAGAAGGGTTTCTGTCACATGGTAATACAAATTTTACTAACGTTTCTTATTTTCATTTTTTCATATTTTGATGCCTGTAGTCTGAGTTTGGATATTTATAGTAATGTACTACTGTCCAATCTGAAATAGGTATTTGTTTGGGTTAATTAGAATTAAATACTCAGACCTGAAGATGAATTTAATTTTTTTTAATCTTAGAATTTGGGTCGGCGCAGATCTTTTCTATAATCGGCATTATGGCCGTTGGTTTTGCTTCTATGGTGATAATAATATTTCATAATTACTTGTATTAATTATTTTTGTTATTACTGCTTTCTAATATGTATATGCATATATATATATTATATATATATATATATATATATATATATATATATATATGTATATATATATATATAAATATGTATGAATAAATATATATATATATATATATATATATATAGCATAACAAAAGTATTCATGTATATGATTATAATTAAAAGAATGCATTTTCGAATTGACTAAGTATCTGAATTTGTACGACGCTTTGCTGCCTCGCCCTTTCAAAACTAATATAAGTATCCAAATGGAACCCATGAAGACAGACCGAAGAAGATCGAAATATGAAAGTGACTTACCTCAAGTGACATACCTTGGCCGGGGGGGGGGGGGAGTTGTGACCTCCACTCCCCGGTTGAGCATGCTTTGCACCGCTGTAACACACCCGGGAGCAGGTAATAGCTAATGAAATTTGACAAACCATATTTCATATGAAAGGCTGGAACGTGAAAAACGCTGAAGTAATTATTTTCACAAGATTACACACAAATACCCAATTTTTTAAACTCAAGCGAGAAAAATTGTCTTTATTTATTTACACGCAAAAACATAAATTAGAGAACATCAAGTAATTGCAATACCTAATCGCCACAATTACCATATCACTAAACACCATTACATTCTATAATCATACACTTAATGATCTCGCTACCAGAAGCGAGAATAAAGTCCCCACGCTTTCTATACAACCATATTTAATTATAATTCCTATTTGCGAGTATCGTTCATAACACTCAGATATGGTTATGTGGTAAAAACTCCTAGCAATGTGTATATAAAAACCCTGGTGGATAACCTTTTTTAACTGCTTTTGTTAAGTAAGCCACATCCCAATTTTATTGGTCGATTGTTCCAGAATTTAAAATTTTACTAAGTTTTCATTGATTTATATCTATGTTTCCGAACACATTTTTATGGAAGCTGGTACTCCATGATGCTAAGTAACTGATTTTAAAATTGAAATTATTTCTTTTATCATATAATCGAAAAATAGTATTATTATTAACATTTGTATCCATGCATAAGTCCAGAAAATTTTAACTATTATCCGTATTTGGTGGTGTTTCGAATTATTCCAATGTAGTTGGGAAAAAACTGAAAGCTGGTTTATACTCTTGATCCATGAATCCCTCCGTCCGCCATCAAAACATGAATCGGAGGGTTGTTTCGGAAAGGTACCGGTTCCGGGAGTATTTCCTTGGTGTAAAAGCATGCTATAACCGGGAACAAGGGGTCACAATCTCCTTTAGCCGTTTCATATTTTACCTGTAAGTACAACACACATCTCTTTTTATTATTTTTGTATCTGCTTTATTCATTTGTATCTACTATATATATATAAGATTCAAATGAGAGAGGGAAACGACCAAATGCATAGCAAAAATGGCAGAAGTGGATTGCGACACCTCTTTCCCGGTTAGAAGCGTGCTTTTAAGTCCGGGCAACACTCCCGGAACCAATGCCATGCAGTGGCCTATCTTCCGGATATGTGTTAAGTCAAAGACACTGAAAAAAGTCCGAAGCAAACCATCTAGAAGCGACCACAATTGCAAGAGAAAGGGATGGAAAGTAATCCGTATGAAGTGCATGCTGACGCTAAAATCAGAAATCTGGTATCAACGTGCACCAGGGTGCGCTGTCCACGCATTCGCAAAGGTCCCACTAAGAACTTAAAGTGTTACTGCAAACATCTGCTGTATCTCTAAAGTTTGCATTTTTTTCTTTTCCTGTATTGAAAATTGAATTATAATAATATTTCAGGAAGCTTTCGGGATAATTTCTTTTTATTGCTTCTTTCATGATATTTCTGTTATGAACGATACAATCAGTCTTGAAAGTATTAATACGTTGATTTCTCTTGAGGTGATTGATGACAACATTTCTAAATATGTTTTTAGTTAAGTTGGATTTCCTGTCAATAATGTGGTTAATTTTAATATTGAAGTTGTTTCTTTTGTCAAATAAAACAGTATATGTACCATATTTACTATCTTGCTTTAGTGTGATATGTAAAAAATTAACACTGTTTTCTTCCGTTCCTATATTTTCAATCAATTCCAGTTCTTTAGGATAAAAACTAAAATCAAACGGTGGCATATTCGTATATTGTCCAAATAGGACATCGTCAACGTAACGAAAGTATGGTATTTCATGTAAGATGTGAGTCCCCTCTTCAATTTTATTCAAATAAAGGTCGGCAAGCAGGGAGGAGCATCCCCCTCCCATGGGGATACCTTTGTATTTGTTGAAAATAGTTTGTTCCATCAAATAAAATGTTCTCAAACAGCACGATGCGCAATAAGTCCTGATATAGATTTATATTGTTAAATAAATCCTATTTAACAATATAAATCTAGAAAGAGATCAAGATCCCTTTTTTGATCTAAAAACGTGAAATTTCCTTATCTTGTACTTATACCGAAGCTTCACAAAAATCCTGAAAAGTTCGGTCCTGTTACAGTGGGATGTGGATCCTACTTAACAATAGCCAATGCAAAACTTTTAACACTTCTCAAAAATGTAATGACACAACTCAAAACACATGGCACAGTAATGATAAATAATAGTTACGATGTAATCAACAGACCACAGTTTTATAATAAGGACATACCTTTTAAAAGTTTTGATTTCCGGGATTTATTTCACAATATAAATCTAGAAAATTTATATGAAATACTGAAGGAGATATATGCAATATATGACTTAAAGGAGGTCATTACTATCACAAAATATCAGGACTTATTGCGCATCGTGCTGTTTGAGTATATTTTATTTGATGGAACAGACTATTTTCAACAAATAAAAGGTATCCCCATGGGAGGGGGATGCTCCTCTCTGCTTCCCGACCTTTATTTGAATAAATTTGAAGAGGGCACTCACATCTTACATAAAATACCATACTTTCGTTACGTTGACGATGTCCTATTTGGACAATATACGAATATGCCACCGTTTGATTTTAGTTTTTATCCTAAAGAACTGGAATTGATTGAAAATATAGGAACGGTAAAAACAGTGTTGATTTTTTGATATCACACTAAAGCAAGATAGTAAATATGGTACATATACTGCTTTATTTGACAAAAGAAACAACTTCAATATTAAAATTAACCACATTATTGACAGGAAATCCAACTTTACTAAAAACATATTTAGAAATGTTGTCATCAATCACCTCAAGAGAAATCAACGTATTAATACTTTCAAGACTGATTGTATCGTTCATAACAGAAATATCATGAAAGAAGGAATAAAAAGAAATTATCCCAAAAGCTTTCTGAAATATTATTATAATTCAATTTTCAATACAGAAAAAGAAAAAAATGCATACTTTAGAGATATAGCGGATGTTTGCAGTAACACTTTGAGTTCTTAGTGGGACCTTTGACCATGCGTGGACAGCGCACCCTGGTGCACCTTGATACCAGATTTCTGATATAAGCGTCAGCATGCACTTCATACGGGTTACATCCCATCCCTTTCTCTTGCAATTGTGGCCGTTTCTAGATGGTTTGCTTCACACTTTTTTCAGTGTCTTTGACTTCACACAAATCCGGAAGATAGGCCACTGCATGGCATTGGTTCCGGGAGTGTTGCCCGGGCTTAAAAGCACGCTTCTAACCGCGAAAGAGGTGTCGCAATCCACCTCTGCCACTTTTGCTATGCATTTGGTCGTTTCCCTCTTTCATTTGAATCTTATATGATACTTTTTGTGCATGTGCTGCTTTGAGTCAACACTTGAAGTATAAGAATTTCCGTCGTATAAAAGTTTTCATTTCTTTTTATTTGATATATATATATATGTATATATATACATACATACATGTGTACATATATATATATATATATATATTATGAATGAAACATTATGTATTTTAGATATGCGTGTACTTGAAATCCTCCTCTATTCACTGTGTATCATGCGAAAATACATGGTATCTGGACAAAGTGTATCCAAAAATATGAAAGCATATCTCCGAAAATATTTATGGATGTGCATCCAAAGATATGGAAGTATATCTCGGGGTATATTTATGGACGGCCATTCAAAACCTCGTATGAACGTATATCTCGGAAAACCTTTTTGAATGGGTATACAAAAATATGAAAGTATATCTCGGAAAATATATATTAAATATTTTATAAATAAAAGTTTTAATTTGCACCATTGTAGAGACCCACAGAATTGACTATGTGGCTTCATTTACACTGAACTTCATTTAACTAATGTGGAATAACGTTAACTATCGTCGCTTAATTTTATTATTAATGTATCGTCCGAATGTTTGTTATGCCACCGAAGGTGCCCAAAGTCATTAACAATTATAGTAAGACAAAATCTTTGACAATGTTTCTTCATAACAGTGTAGATGAAACCAGAAATTTCTCTAATAACATAGATATTCCGAGGCATAACCATTATTTTAGATTCCTTTCATCCGGACACTCTGTATTACGTAGGTGCTTTTAACAGTTGTAATATATTTTTAATTACTTTTTTTAATGTCATGTATTTTTAACACTTTACAACATAGTTGAAAAGTGCTTATGAATTTGCTCTTTCTGTCTGTCAGTTAGCACGATAACTGCCGTAAAAATGACTTTATCAAAATGAAATTTTAGTATGTTGTTCAGACGATCTGTGGGACTTATGGGAATATAAATGAATGATATCACCCAATTAGTTTTGGATTGAAACCGGGTTGAAGAAATTAAATACACTTAACCCTATGGGATGTAATTTTTCAAACATTTTTTAAGCGGATTTAATATTCACAAATTGCTTCAAAAGTTTAAGGAATTATTCAAATTATCCCATAAATTACATAAAAAAAAGTCACCAAATATTCAGTAGTTTATTAAATAAAAATTAAAATAATAATAACATCATTTATATGAAGAGATCACGTAATCATTGTATGAAGAGATCATGTAACCCACTTCAAAATAATATATGGCATCCATCTTGTGTCCAAATCGTGATTTTTAAAGTTCTTTCTAATTCATATTTGGTGTTGTAGTCGTCTTAAAACCGCTTTATTTTTGCTTAAATTCTGTGCATCTACATCCTGAAACAACGCAATTACAATATAGTTGAGTTTAAATGATCATCCAACTTTGATTATGTCTACAACGAAATAATTTCTTTGAAATTTCTTTGATTATTCCTACTTTTCACTTATGGAAGATGTAAATACCAAAAGATGTAGAATTTGTAAAAAAATTGCTGCATTTCTTTAACGCAAAATTATTTAGCCCCAGGAGTCTGCAATATAGCTGATATGAATGAAACAATCACTTATATTACAGAGAAGCAAACGATTTTTTGATGAAGTTTTGAGCATAGAGTTGATTACTTGTACCTCCATTATTTCAAGTTTTAAATAAAACTAATTATTATAGTATTGTGATGAATGAAATGAATGAAATGCTGCTTTTATTTAAAGAGACAGCCGATTTATATTTTAATGACGTCATTTGAAAATGTCATTTGTTTTCGAAGAAATTTTCAAATGTAATAAGTTATTGTAGTATTATGATAATTTAAAAAATATTACCGAGGAATGTATCGCATTTTAGAGATGTTCAAACCAGGCAATTTATACTTCAATGCCGTCATTTGAATGAAGTTCATTTTTTTCGATGAAGTTTTAAGTTTTCAAATACAATAAGTTAATGTAGTCTTGTGATAATTTAAAAAATATTACTGAGGAATGTATCGCATTTTAGAGATGTTTAAACCAGGCAATTTATATTTCAATGCCGTCATTTGAATGAAGTTCATTTTTTTTCGATGAAGTTTTAAGTTTTCAAATACAATAAGTTAATGTAGTCTTGTGATAATTTAAAAAAATATTACTGGGGAATGTATCGCATTTTAGAGATGTTTAAATAAAATTGCACTGAAGTTGGAAAGTGTTTCAAAATCGATGATTTATGCATGATTGATCTTTCTTGTTTAGGAATGGGTGGATGTGAACTTAAGATGGAATGCCAGCGATTATGGAGGTGTGCGGGATCTTCGAATACCTCCTTGGAGAATATGGAAACCAGATGTCCTCATGTATAACAGGTCAGTCATTTTTACAATAATTCGACTAAACTGCTGTTAAGAATGCATATGAAAATATCTGATGTGGACAACACATGACTTTCTTTACATAATGTAATGAATTTACTACTTTTACAGTAAAAACAAAATAGGTTTTTCTTTTAGTAGATATTCATATTCTTTCCAAGATATTGAATTTTCGACAATGAGTCGTCATTTTTATCCATTTGGCGAGATTTTCGTTAATTTGGCAACATTTCAAAAAGTCGCCAAGTTGGTGACATTTCAAAAAATTCGTCACCAAAATCTCGCCAAGCGTTATGGGCGAAGAATTAAGTTATTCTTGCAGCCGATAAATGACTATTGGCGATCAAATACAAAAATATTACATAAAGTATCTTTTTTCATGAATGGAACGAGCTAGATCCACGAGAATGATGTCACCCAATTTATCGCATGGTATTACATATGTAAAGTGAACATGTTTCTCAATAGGAATTTTTTTTTTATTTTATATGACTTTTTGATAATTTTTTTTTAAAAATGCTCAAGAACGGTTCATGTTAGCGTTTTAAAGTTTATGTCAATCGTTTTCTAATGAAAAATTACATAAGAAATATCTATTTGCGTAACTTTATTAGCAGTTTTAATTTTTTGACGATTTTTTCAAAATTTCATTCGAAACTTTAGGGTGGTTCTGAACATTCGATTGCGTATAAAAACAATAGGCTTTCCAGTGTTTACGGATTGTGATTTTTGTTACAAATTTCATTCGAATCGGTTCATTCGTTCGTCAGTTATCGTCTCCACAGACTCACTGACACACACACACACACACACATACTTTCACACATACACACATACTTTCACACACACACACTTTCACTCACACACACACACACAGACATTACTTCAAAAATGTTTGATTCGTGATCAGGGATGCTTGAAACGTGCTCGCCCGTTGAAAACTCGAATTCGAATTTTCGACCCCGTCACAATACTTCCCTTATACATTATGTATATAAGGAAAGTAAAAAAAACAACCAAAGATGAAAAGTATTATCTAGAGCTTCTATAATACATGCTGACACATGGAGTTAGATAGAAGGAGATAAAACTCCTATGGATGAAACGCTTGAAAATGCGATAATAATTTGAGAATTATATCCAAGTGTCACTAGTGTCAGTAAAATATAGCTTCTACTTACTGTTACTGGACAAAATAGAAATGCATAGTATTTTGTAAGATTATTTTAAATTAAGAGTTTCCTAATTATGAGTATAATTTACCAGTAGTTTTTATAGTTCTGCGTTAGATTGCAGAATATATGGAGATAAAAACAAATTGAAAGGTAAAATAGCATTGCGTTAATAATTTATTTTTACAAAATTGACAGTTTAAATAAATATTTTAGACCCTGGAAATGCATACAATGCAGGGCTACTTATATCGCAACGCCATTTGAATTATTGACTTAGAACTGACCCCTGGCGTCCATGTTGATTCGAGAAACAACAGAGAGTAAGAACTGTCGCCAAGACAGTCTATCACAGTTTGTCTATAGACAGTTAGACACTTTGACAGATAGACAGACAGACAGTTTGTCGATCTCCAAAAATATTCTAGCTTATCTCAGTGGATCGCACCGTTTTTGGAGCACTTATCCCCGATAGCGATGAAAAAACAATATTCTTGCATTTATCTCTTCTACAATTGATGCAATTGTTTCTTCTTTCTTGCTCATTCAGGAATCGAAACTTCCGTATCCATTTTTGGGAATTAGAATATTTTATGGTCAAATATCCTCCCGTTTTATTGCGAATGTATACCAAAATGCACGGTATCGAATCACTGCGTAGCAGTACACCAATGTACAAGTAGTATGACTCAAAATGGCGGTTGCTCCACTATTTTATATAGGAGTCTTAGAAACAACTGTGCCGCAACCTAAAACCTAAAACGTGGAACTGAATCAACTGTCGCTATTTCATGGTATTCACTAATTCTACATCGTTAAAGTCTTCAGCGAAAGAGAGTCGCCGTTGCCTACGTCGTAGGTAACTGCGTAGTTGCTACTGTGCCCCTTTGATTTTATTTTTTTTTTCAGATAAATATTTATTTTTGTCTTAGATAAGAGGAATCAAGATATACCACTCATAGAAGAGGGAATAAAAAATTCCAATCTTGCTAATTTTACAGCGAATGAAAAACAAAAATACGTCTTTGTAAGAAAATGCACCCGGGATTTAGGATGCAAACCACTGACTAAACTCACAGCGAATTCTCGAAAACCAAAGTTTGCTTTTACCGCGTATGAGAACAGACACAGCAACAAAATTGCTGTTGCGCTGATGGTCATAAAATGGAAACTATGAGAAAATATCTTGGGGTTTCTTCTGTCTGAAAATTGCGTCTTAAACACACGAAAAGTATGTGTTTTTAAAAATTACTCCAAAATCATTTATCTCTTCTACAATTGATGCAATTGTTTCTTCTTTCTTCCTCATTCAGGAATCGAAACTTCCGTATCCATTTTGGGGAATTAGAATATTTTATGGTCAAATATCCTCCCGTATTATTGCGAATGTATACCACAATGCACGGTATCGAATCACTGCGTAGCAGTACACCAATGTACAAGTAGTATGACTCAAAATGGTGGTTGCTCCACTATTTTATATAGGAGTCTTAGAAACAACTGTGCCGTAACCTAAAACGTGGAACTGCATCAACTGTCGCTATTTCATGGTATTCACTAATTCTACATCATTAAAGTCTTCAGAGAAAGAGAGGCGCCGTTGCCTACGTCGTAGGTAACTGCGTAGTTACTACTGTGCACCTTTGATTTTATTTTTTTTCAGATAAATATTTATTTTTGTCTTAGATAAGAGGAATCAAGATATACCACTCATAGAAGAGGGAATAAAAAATTCCAATCTTGCTAATTTTACAGCGAATGAAAAACAAAAATACGACTTTGTAAGAAAATGCACCCGGGATTTAAGATGCAAACCACTGACTAAACTCACTCCGGAACTCGCAGCGAATTCTCGAAAACCAAAATTCGCTTTTACCGCGTATGAGAACAGACACAGCAACAAAATCGCTGCTGCGCTGATGGTCATAAAATGGAAACTATGGGGAAATATCTTGGGGTTTCTTCTGTCTGAAAATTGCGTCTTAAACACACGAAAAGTATATGTTTTTAAACATTACTCCAAATTCATCTCTTAATAGTGTAGATTTTGTTCGAAGTTTGCTTGAAGCAAACTTCTCGATCTCTCAGGTTTTAAGATAGAAATAGCACAATATTGATTTCTATCCAGGTTCACTATGTGGGACAGCTATATCCCACTTTATACGATCTCTAGCATAACTCATTACGTGGTAGCACTAGACAGTAATACTTTCTCTAGAGTGCATGGCGATCTATAAAGAATGTTTTGCAATCGTGTTGAAACTCGAAACTCAAATTTTCGACGGATCTACACGTTTCGAGAACACCTGAATACGAAAATCTGTTTTTAACTTGACGTCCGTGGGTATGTCTGGTATACAGTCTCTCTATATCTCTGTGTGTGCAATGCCTGTATCTACTTTAACTTAAAAACTATTCGACAGAATTTTACAAAATTTTGTAGTCAAGTTACATGTAGGTTAGCCTGGTGCTGATTAGATTTTGGTATGAATCGAAAAAATACAGCTGGCCTTTTTGTGTAAAATAAGCAAAAATCAATGAAATTTGAAAAATAAATGACTAAATATGCTGAAAAGTATTAATTAAATGCTTGTTTCATACGTAATTTCGGACAGCGGAAGGAATAAGATCAAACTCATTACCCTATATCGAATCGTTCTTGAGGTATTCCAGTGTTTTAAAATTTTGAGAAGCTGTCGGCGCTTCAAAATGCATAAAGTTTCCAAATGAGAAAGAATAAGTATTAAATCCGTAAATTAGATATAACATCAAATAAATATTCGTATCATGCAGTGCGATTAAATTTAATTTAAAGAATTAAGAAAGAATTAAAGAGAAAATAAATTTGAAGCTGTATAGAAAGTGATGTGCTACCCACATCAGATACATTATTGATTGCGACAATATTTAATTACGTTATATCACCCATGTGTTACTTTCCCTGCAATACATGGTAATGTATAGGGAAAGTATTGGAATCATGTCGAAAATCGCAACTCCAGTTTTCGACGGATTTACACGTTTCAATACCTCTAGAATACGAAAAAACCATTTTTAGCGTGCCGTCTGTGTGTGTGGCTGTGTGTCTATCTGTCTGTGTATCTGTGTGTCTATCTGTCTGTGTGTCTGTGTGTCTGTCTGTCTGTGCAGATTTTGTATCCACTCTAACTAAAAAGCTAATGGACCGAATTTCACAAAATTTGGTAGCTAAATCACTTGTGAGCGAGTCTGGTGCTGATTAGTGTTGGGTACGATTTGGAATAAAAAAACCCGCCTTTTTTGCGAAATGGCCCGCGAAAGCTTGTATCCACTATAATCGAAAAATTACTGCACTGAATTTCACAAAATTCGGTAGATAAGTCACTTGTGGGTTACCCTGGTGCTGATTAGATTTTGGTACGATTCAGAAAAAAGTAACCTGCCTTTTTTTGCAAAATGGCCCGCAGAAATCGACAAAATCTAAACTAAAGAACTAGGTATACTCAAATATATCCTTTAAATGCTCGTTTAATACGTAATGTTTAACGACAAAAATAATAAGACCAACCCCTATAAACCAGGACTAGCCGTTCTCGAGGTATTTTAGTTTTCCGTGTTTTCTCTACGCTACCTTTGAAAATAAGTCCGGTTACCGAATGAGAACGAAAATTGAATTAAAAGTGAAATAAATTTAATTAAAATAAAGAGAACGGTTATATAAGTCAGCAGGGAAAGTCATGTTCTGCCCACATCATATTTTTTTAGTCTGGAACGAAAGTAAAATTTGAACGTGTTTTCTTTATTGTTTAAGTAAATAAAACTTGTTTAATTATTTTTCCCTGTGACAAACGCTTACTGCTAAAATTTTCGTTTGAAAAATATCGGAGGAAATAAATATTAAAGAATAATTTCTATGGACTTTAAAGTTCTGTTAGAGCTTTACACAGTAGTCAAAACTCCCTTGGAAAAAAGGGTTATTCAAATGCTTCCCTAAAAATTTCAGTGGGTTTGTTGCCAATCGTAGAAATTAAATCATTTCAGTCAGAACATATCTTCTTTAAAGTGGAGTTTGCCACTGGCCAGAATTTAGAATTTCTGAAAGTGAATGTGAGTTTTGTGCAATGACAGAAATAGAATCTAGACCACATTTAAAATGTACACCATGCAATATTTTTCTGTGTTGTAGTGAAAAAAATATGTTTTCATAAATATTCTTACTTTTTTGTCAAGTTTTCTGTAATTTTAAATATTCTAAAATTTGACGTTAAATTAAAAAAATCTGATGTGCACATGACTTTCGCTGCACACTCATACTCACATTATCATTATTTCTTTAATAATTCATTATATTGAGTTTAATTACACAAAATAACACCCATTATTATTTAAAATTACACTGGAAGTGCACTTTTGATTTAATTTTCGTTCTCATTTGGTAATTGGACTTATTACTTTCCATGCTTATTACTTTTATTACTTTTCCATGGTAATGTATAGGGAAAGTATTGGAATCATACCGAAAATAGCAACTCGAGTTTTCGACCGATCTACACGTTTCTAGACCTCTAGAATACGAAAAAAATATTTCGTCTGTGTGTGTGTCTGTCTGTCTGTGCAGATGTTGCATCCACTCAAACTAGAAAACTAATGGACCGAATTTCATAAAATTTAGTAGATAAGTCACTTGTAGGCAAATCTGGTGCTGATTTGTTTTGGGTACGATTTGGAGTAAAATAACCCGTCTCTTTTTGCAAAATGGCCCGCAAAAGCATGTATCCACTCTAGCTAAAAACTAATGGACCGAATTTCACAAAATTCGATATATAAGTCACTTATGGGTCACTCTGGTGCTGATGATATATTGGTACGATTCGAAAAAAATAACCTGCCTTTTTTTGCAAAATGGCGTCAAAAATCATCAAAATCTAAAATAAAAACTACGTATGCTGAAATATATTCATTAAATGCTTGTTTTATACGTAATTTTTAATGGAGTAAAAAATAAGACCAACACCATTGCACTAGGACCAGCCGTTCTCGAGATATTTCAGTTTTTTCGTATTTTCTCTACGCCGTCTTCGAAAATATGTCCGGTTACCACACGAGAACGACAATTGAATTAAAAGTGAATTTAATTTAATTAAAATAAAGAGAGCGTGAATATTAGTCAGCAGGAAAATTCATGTGCTGCTCACATCAGATTTTTTCAAAGGTTGCGTAGCGAAAATGCGAAAAAACTAAAATATCTCGAGAACGAATAGTCCTAGTGTAATGAGGTTGGTTTTATTTTTTTCATCGTTAAAAATGTATGTTTAAAATAAGCATGTAATTGATATATTTGAGCATACGCAGTTTTTAATGTAGTCTTTGAAGATTTTTGGGGACCACTTCGCAAAAAAAAAAAACAGGTTTTTATTTTCCAAATCATATCAAAATCTAATCAGCCATAGGGTAACCCGCAAGAGACATATCTGCCAAATTTTGTAAATTTGGATTTATTAATTTTTCAGCTAGAGTGTATACAGGCAATTTTTGCGGACCATTTTGCAAAAAAGGCAGATTCTTTTATCCCGAAACGCATCAAAAGCTAATCAGCACCAGGATCATACACAAGTGACTTACCTACCAAATTTTATGAAATTTTGGTTCATCAATTTTTGAGGTACAATGGATACATACATTGCACAGACAGATAGACAGACACACACACAGACGTCACGTTAAAATAATTTTTTCGCATTTTAGAGGTCCCAAAACGTGTAAGATGCATCAAAAACCAGAGTTGCGATTTTTGGTTTGATTCCAATACTTTCCCTATACATTACCATGTATTGCAGGGAAAGTAAAATAAATAGTTATTGAATTACATGAATAAATACCTAAAATGTTCGTAAATTCATTTTAGTATAATTTGTAAAAATATTAATACATCAGAATTAAACCTACCACAATATAATATTAACTTTATTTATATAATCTAAAGTGATCAAATAAAATATTGTCTATTATATAAACAAGTTAATGACGTATTGTGGTAGTTAGGTTTAATTCTGATATATTAATATTTTTACAAATTATATTAAAATGAAGATGACTAACTAGGACTAACTTTTATAGAGAAATTATAAATTGCCTTTTTAGTAAAAAAAAATGATTTCATTATTAAATTCAGTAAGTAGTTGTATATCTGAAGTATTAGGTTCATAAATAGGACTTAAAAAGGTAGAATTATTCCCAAATTTCATGTGTTATACATGAACGATAAATATACAGTACATTATTTTAATAGGATCTTATTTCATAAAATTTTAAAATACCTGTGGAAAATATACAATTGTAATGTTGGCTAATAATTTGTATCATTGTCATCATTAAATGATTCGACATACAAAAATATTATGTATTCTTTCCATGCCATTCTCTCTTTCATTTACTCAATCGAATAAAATAAGTCCCGATTAATAAGCGTAACAAGATGACGGCAATTTGTATAAAATGAAAAAAAATCATTTGGGCACACCATTTTTAAAAGTCATTAAAATGTTATTATTATAAGAATACATTTTTGTCGAATTGCTGAATAAGATGTTTTCAAAAAGCTATTTATAAAATTTTCTGAATATACCGTTTTTAAGAATGAATGTTAAAAAGAATTTTATTTCGTAATTTGCATGAAATGAAATGAAAGAATAAACTATGAATAGAAATGTTCTTATTTGAATAAACAGTTTTACACCCAATAAATATTTCTCTTCAGGGTTATTTTATTTGTTTCTTAGCTAAATAAATACTAAAACTATTACTACTGATGGCTCACACTTCCGTAATCATGTTAATCATTTATATTTATAAGCTTTTAGTATATAACACTTTAATTTTTCATTCAGAGCTGTATTTTACATCTGTTGTTATTTATTTAATAATAATTTCATGCATGTTCAAAACATAAAGACAAGAGCAAACAAGAGATTCATCATTTTAAAGAGATTAGAAGGAGCTACATGGTGTTGATCTAAAAACTCGTTGATGATAACAAAAAAGGCTAATTATTTTTATTATATTGAGATATCGGCTACGAGTAATATAATTAAAGAACTTGAGTTAGCACCGAATCGTGCACGGCGGCTCATTATGGGAGCTGCTAAGGCCACCACTATTGCTGCAATGCATCTTCTTGTTGATATTGACTCTATTGAAAATGACATTAATTAAAAATGTTTATAAGAAACTTAAAAGACTAACAAAATAATTATGACGGGAGGGATTACGATACTAAGATCAAAAATAAATGTAAAGACACAGGTAGGACTTATCCAATGTGGTTTCTAAATTGCTAATGATTTACATTTAAGGCATCATGATGCTATTACATATTAGTAGCCCTATCTGCATCCATATATATTTTAATTATTAAAATTAATCCTGATTTGGATTGTTCAATTTATAAAAAAATATATGCCTTGCTCACAGATTCGTGTTATAGCGCTAAAACTACTCACAATCGATATCCTCGAAAAAATTGGCTTCATGTATGGATGTATGTATTCACTAATGGATTCACTATGTATTCACTAATGAATTGGCTTCATGTATTCACTAATGGATCTATGCTTGTTAGATCATATGGTGCTGGTGTAGGAGATTTCTGTGAGATTTTCTCTATTTGCCTATCATATATATATATATATATATATATATATATATATATATATATATATATATATATATATATATATATATATATATATATATATATATATATATATATATATATGGAACTTTTACAACACACTTGTTTTCCGACCGTACAAACAGTTACCTTACACCTTTCTGGTAGGTCGGACGGTCTGGGTTTCAACACACTTGTTTTTGTTTGCAATGAAGCTGTTAATGTCGCACTTCAACAGCTCTTACTTCACAGCTGTGGCAAAGTTCCGTATGTAAACAGGTCATAACTGCCTACATGCTCATCTACTCAGAATTGGACTGACCGAGACATCTAATTGTATCTTATGTTACAGTGGACAATAAATGACAACTAGTAATCTTCTAACTAGTAATCTCAACTAGTAAGTCTGCAACACACTAGATGTGTTTAGTGATATTGTTCAGAAATATTGAAAAACTCGTACGCTAATGGCTATTTAGTCAAACGCCTGGCATTTGTGTTAAATAAATAAATATAATAATTTAATATAACTTTCTAATTGTTTAGTTACTACTAAGATTATTTTTCCTTTAATTATAGTTTGATTTTGATTAGTTTTTCACTATATCCTAGAGCAAAAACGTTTAAGCTTGTTCAATTTAAATTTCTTAGCATGTGCAATTTAGCCGTATTTTTCATTTCTATCATTGGCACTATTAAGATTGTATGGTGTTATAATACTTTGCTATAGTACACTTCTTTATGAAATGCATGTTTATTGAAATATTGTTTTTCAAGCTCCGGAATTTAAAGAAATGATTCATTTATCCAATTCCATCCCAGTCGTCGTTTGAAAAATTTAATGAATAAATTCGATGAAATAGTACAGACAGTACTTTATTTTCTACCAACAGTAGTTCTTACTATATATATTTTGTAGGACCCATGAAAAAATTCGTACTTTTTGTTGCAGCGCAGACGAGAAGTTCGACGGCACCTATCATACCAACGTAGTAGTTAGGAATAACGGTAGTTGCACCTACATCCCTCCGGGCATCTTCAAGAGCACATGCAAGATCGACATCACCTGGTTCCCGTTCGACGATCAGCGTTGTCAGATGAAATTTGGTTCCTGGACCTACGACGGGAACCAGATTGATCTACGCCTCTCATCTGAGAATGGTGGAGACCTGACGACATATATTACAAATGGAGAGTGGGAGCTTATCGGTAAGAGATCTTATGTTTTTCAAAGCTTTAAATACAGGGAGTTTACGATAAGTTTAAAGTATTATTTAAAGTTAATATTTTTTTTATTAATCTTTTTTTAGCTTATAGCAAATTATAAACTTTCTTGCATGTAATCACATATATCTGTTTCTGTGTTTTGACCACATTTACTGTGGTGCTCAAAAATTACTTCCCCCATATATTTACATAACTTTGATATAGAAAAAGAACAGTAGCGCATTTAAAGGGATAGTTGAAGTGTTTAATATTGGTGAATACATTGCAGAGCGTGGCATGTAGTAATTCATAAATATTATTTATTTATAACTGTTTGTGGGTCAAATATTCCGAAATAATGTGAAATATGTAACATTCTTATTTTATTAAATGCTTAATAATAAAGAGTTTCTAATACTTGAGACATATTTTGTTAAATTTTCAGATAACATGAAGTAGTGTTTACTGTATCATAATAATTACTAAAAGGCGATGACACTTGGAATTTTGATATCAGGGCCAATGCACTAAAAACTGGATAAAACATGGGGATTTGTAACGTCATATTAAATATTCATTCTGAGAATACTGAATTCTTTGGGGGTGATATATTTTTAGAGCACCAGTGTAACATGACTTATAAATCCTGTTGAGCGTTTTAGTTGCATTATTTCTTTTAAAGCCGTTGACAGCAGACCAGTCCTCAATATACTAGATAAGAGGAAATTATTTAGCTCCAATAGATTATAATTTTAATAAATATTTTATCTTACTCTTTGCAATAATTTTCATTGAAGCAACGTATATATATCCCCGTATTCTTGTCATTTACCTCCGAAATTTTTTAACACTACTCAACTACCCTTGCGGAAACTTTAAAAGGTTTCATGCCAAGTTGCACACAACAAAGGCAATCTGCAATCAAACTTTCGATCAAAGTTATGACAATTGAACAGAAATTAAATTCCATGAACGGAATGGAACCGGATAAGAATCGCAATAAAAGTGCAATTTATTCCATCCATAATTATTTGTGTTACAAATCTGCATTTTCCCCATTTTCAGAACTGCCCGGAACTAGAAACGAAATAGTTTACGCTTGCTGCCCCGAACCCTATGTAGATATCACCTTTTCCATTCACATCCGTAGGAGGACGCTATACTACGGTTTCAACCTCATCATTCCATGTGTTCTCATCTCGTCCATGGCACTGCTTGGGTTTACGCTGCCTCCAGACTCAGGGGAAAAGCTCACACTTGGTAAGAAGGTTAATTTTTATTTTACAGACAAGGACTGTGAATTTTTGCAGCAAACCTGCACTATTTCCTATACCAATATCCTTATATATTGTCGTAGTCTTGTGTTTGAGGTCTAAAATCAATGAACAATGGGTATCATGATATTGGTCTGGTCTATCAATATTTTTTCAGCTTTTCCTTAGGTGGTTGCAACAGTCTCAGATTTGTACAAGTATATCTTTGAGAAATATATTCCCAGGCACTACAGATCACATATAATGTTTCAGCCAACTCTAAGTCCATCTGGGACACAGGGATTCGTTGAACTGTACAACGCGAAACGGCAAAATAATCTTGATCTTAAATTAATCCAGGGATAATATTCTGAAGATATCCTTAAGATTTTTGAAGTTTTTGTTTAACAGAGCTTTCGAATGATTCAATAGAAAATATCCCCAACGTGAAAGCTGATGGTATTTAAGCGATCCGTATAATGAGTATATTAAAATACGATACCGAAAACCATGTTTTGATTCGTTGGTAAAATTCGATAACGTAAGACTATCGTTGGTAAGTCTGAATATCCAGAAAACTAATTGCGAAATTATCACATTCAATTTTTAATGCAAATTCCACTGACATAAATACGAAAAGTAATTATTCTTTTCTCATTGACTATTTTTTGGTTTACCCATCTAAAGATTAATCGAGATGAGATAAATACAAATTTGCAGCAACGGATTTCCTTACAATTGTTAGAGATTTCGAAGAATCCGATATGTAACATAAAGATTAAAACTTGACTTTAATAAAATACTTGCTTCCTTCCATTTTCAAAATAAACAAGTTTACAGAGTTTTCAACTATATTCTTTCGGTACTTATTAAGCATATTCAGTTATATTTAAAAGGGTTAAAAACCCGAAAATTAGACTGGCTATTCATCGAAGAGATATATTTAAACAATTCTATTCATTTGCTTTCTGTATATTCAGGAACAGTAATTACACTTTTTGCGATATGATAAAAATACGCCGTAAATCGAATACTGCTCGTTATCTGCGGTTAAGATATATTGGCATGGAAGTAGTTCTAAACCACATCTCTAGGACATTATAGGATGATAATCCTGTCATCAACAATTGACTTTCTTTTGCAGTTATTTCCATTCACCAGAAAAGAGTCAGGCAGGTGTCAGTCCTGATGCCAAATCTACACGAAGTATGCAGTACTGAATTTTTATTTGATGTTTGCTTAGCTGACACCCATGGATGATTTGCTTAATTTCAGAGAATGTAACCGGCATTGCCCGGAAGATAAAGGAAATGTTAATCGAATTAGCTAATCTCAAAAAATAACAAAGTAAATACATTCTATTTATATACATAAAAATAAAAATTTCCTGCATTTTTTACACTAATGAAACGGACTTGATACCCATGCGAATACAAATAAAAAATTATCCCTTCACCCTACTAAAACTATTTAAACCGAAATCGAGACCCATTTTAACCTCTCATGTAATAGCAAAGGAAACAAAATGATTCAGATCTTTACCCGCAACAGCACGTCAAACCAACAATTTTCCGTAGCCATACTTAACCGGTAGGCAAAATGAAATAAAATATTTAAAACGGAATCATTAATTTCGGAAAGAAGTTGGAACTTAAAACATACCACGACCAGATAAAAACGAATATTCTTGAACGCGATTTCGCCATTCTATAAATATCTTTAGAGAAAACTAGGTCATTTTCAAAATTTTAGTACATGGAGCTAGCCCTTCGATATATATTTAACTAAAATTTAAAAAATAAAAATAGAATCACAAACATAATGCTACTAGAAAATAAATTTTTTAGATATTTGTGTCTATTTAGCTCTTTTTAAACTTTATTTTTTTTCATCTCTCCGGAATTTAAAGTTCTCTAACTAAGAAACTATCGATTTATTAAAATTTTAACATTGGACCAACATTTTCATAACATAGAATACTCACATTTTCTTATATGCATAGACTAATGTAGAACAAAAACGATCCCCAAAGGGTTACTATAAAACTTACCCGTTTTATCTCATAGCAATCCCCGGCTAATTGCATAAAAGCTAAGACACCAATCTCGTGAACTTCCGTTTCAGTGTTGGAAATCATGGGAGAAAAAGTGATAAATCACCAAACCAGGCAACTTTCGGTTTTCCCTGTGTATTTCAAAAGGTATATGTACCTAATAAATGGAAGGAATATATTAAGTATATAGTACTAAATTACCACTATTTATTACTTAAATTGTTATAATTATTTGATGTTCTATATCTTTATTGTACACAATCAAGCGGGATATTAATAATATAAATTTGTATACCCGCTTAATCTCATACTTCGCTTAATTCTGTTTGTGATACAGTTGACCAACTGTATGCACTTTAGCGGAGCCAACTGTATTATATAGAGTGCAAGAGAAATCCAGGATCATATCAATATGTTGGCATGCCGCATCTTATTTGCTTGGCCCCAGATGATCAGCTCTGGCTTAAGTAATTTAATCTCAAAAACAGCTCTGTCTTTAAAGAATCTTTAAAATATGCTTTTTTATGACTTTATAATCAATAAAAGAGTGTTTGTTATACTACACGTTATTTTAATAATTTATTAAAATTATAATTTATCATGATATTTTACATCACACAATTTCCTAATGCATATATAATGTTATAATACCTATATTGTGATACTGATACACATTTATTCAGTATAATATATCGTAATATAAACGATATCCAATTTTCCTGCTCAACTTCTTAATTTTGTTAACATTAAATATAATTACTATTTTAAATCACCAATATATCATTCAGCACACCTATATATTCATTTGGTATTTATAGAAATTCACAATTCATCATGATAAAATTGTAAATACATAAAATTGTAAATACAATATTGAGTTTAACAAACTCATATTACATATTTACATGCTTTGCAATATGTTTGTGAGCCATCACACCAATACAAACTGTAAAAGCTTGTGAGCCTTTAGTTCTTAAATGTAGATGTTTGACCTGAGAACTTCGTTATATTTATTAATAAATGTAATCCTCTCCTCAGGTGTTACCATTTTGTTATCGATGATGGTTTTTATGCTACAAATGTCAGAAGTCATGCCATCTACTTCTGATGCAGTCTCTGTTTTAGGTTTCGGGCCATTTTGTTCTTATGTGTTTATTTCTTACTTTCCAAACCTTTTCTCAATGTTAAATGTTTAGTCATTTCTCGGTGTTTATTCCTTATACTCTGTAGAAGCATGAGTTTTTTTAGATTGCTAGTTATATATGACAATCTAAAGATTAGATTACTTGTCATGAGTTTAAAGGGTTTTAAGTTCTATATTAGTTCAACTATATTTTTAGATTGCACAAAGTACATAAAACGATAATCTTATATATAATATTTTGCAAATAACTGCTAACAATATATTTATTTTGTATTTAAGAATCCAAATTTATCATTCCTAAAGAAAGAAAATACTAGTTGACAAATATTAATTTATTATTTTAGCTGTAGTAATAATAAAATTGTGAAGATATAAAAATGTTTAAAAACTTTGACAAGGTTATATTAAGCACTAATTTATTGAAATTAAACAAATGTAGCTTAGACTAACTCATGCGGAAACATGCAGCAGGGTAAATCATAAGCAGCAGGGCACATTTTTTAAAAAGTATCCCTTATTTTGAAGTCAAATCTACTTTAATCTGTATATAACAGAATCTTTACATCAGTTGTGCGCTAATGATATAAGAGCTGTTTTTAGATGACGCATTAAAATAAATATTCATAAACACGGAATTGTGGCTGCATAAGCACATCTTATACTTACAAATGTGAATAAGTAGCACTACAGTAAAATTTATGCAAATATATTTCCAAGTTCAAATGTATATATTTGCTGCAAATAAAAACAACATAATGTGTTCTACACCATTCTATTGTTGAGGACAGAAAAAGAGCTATTCGTAGATAATCCTTAATATTTGGATAAATGTGAAACAAATGGAAAGTTCTCTATTTACAGTAAACAAATCAGTTTCCAATGGATTTAAGATGCTTACAGACGCCACTTTGTCCTAAAAGTTGAGCTAAGGTATCTCAAAGTTCAAATAAAGTTCACAACAAATATAAAAACTATATTGTGTTCCACAACAGTATTTTGCCGATGACAGGAACACAGCTATTCGCAGAGAATACCTAATATCAGAATAAAGGTAAAACTGGTGAAAAAAAACCCTTGATTTATAGTCAAAAAATCAGCCTCACACTGACTTCGGATGCTTACAGATGTCAGTTTGCACCAAACGTTCAATACATATATTTCCGAGTTCAAATGTTGCTCACTGTGTTCTACAACTGTCATTTGCCGATGACAAGAAAACAGCTGTTCGTAAAAAATCCTAAATATCTGGATAAATGTGAAACAGATGGAAAATCCCTGATTTGCAGTCAATAAATCAGATTAAAACAGATTTTAGTTGCTCACAGATTCGAATATGTGACAATACTGCAAAATTTCAGCAATTTTTTCAACGAAGATTATTAGATATATAAATATCATGACATATATAATTAATTAAACAGTCTTTTATCGATGACAGAAAAACAGTCAAGAAATCCGTTTCAAACGGATTTCAGATGCTTACTAATGCGAATAAGTAACATTGTCCCACTACCTCAAAAGTTCAGCAAATATAACTCCAAGATCAAATTTAGATCACTGCAAATATAAGCACTATATTGTATTTTACAACAATCTGTCTTCATTGAAAGGAAAGCTATTAGGAGAAAATCCTTACTATCTAGATAAATTTGAAACTGGCAGAAATTCCTTGATTTTCTGTCAAAAAATCCATTTCAAACGGATTTCAGATACTTACAGATTCGAATATGTAACTGTGGTCCATAATTTCAGCCCAGATATTCTCTTTTAATGAAAATAACTACACATATAAACATTATTTCATGCATTTTCAATAAAACAATATTTTGTCGCTGACAAAATAAAAACCCCAGATATACGTAGAAAATTTCTAAGATCTGGGTAAATATGAAGCATAAAGTCATTAATTTTCAGAGTCAAGAAATCAATTTTAAATTGATTTCAGATGGTTATAAATGCATATAAGTAACATTGCTCCAAAAATTTAGCAAATATCTCCCTTAGTTTTGATGAAATCACTACTAATAAAAATTTACTGGGATAGGTTCTTAAACAGTCTTTTGCTGGTGACATAAAATCAGCTTTTGTTTTTTAAATAATATAGTTAAATGAGAACAAGTGAAAAGACTCTGGTCCATACTGTCAAGAAGGTAGAATCAAGCTGATTGAGACTTGCTGACAGACGCTACAGGTAAAACTGATTCCAAAACTCTACAAAGATATCACTGATTTTGATTGATGATCACTTCAAATATAAATAACATAATGTGTTCTACAACAGTTTTTTTATAGCTCAGAGAATCGCAAATATAAGGATAAATGTGAACGTGTGGAAAGTATCCCAGTTCTAAAACAGTCTTTTGCTGGTGACATAAAATCAGCTTTTGTTTTTTAAATAATATAGTTAAATGAGAACAAGTGAAAAGACTGGTCCATACTGTCAAGAAGATAGTATCAAGCTGATTGAGACTTGCTGACAGACGCTACAGGTAAAACTGATTCCAAAACTCTATAAAGATATCACTGATTTTGATTGATGATCACTTCAAATATAAATAACATAATGTGTTCTACAACAGTTTTTTTATAGCTCAGAGAATCGCAAATATAAGGATAAATGTGAACGTGTGGAAAGTATCCCAGTTCTAAAACAGTCTTTTGCTGGTGACGTAAAATCAGCTTTTGTTTTTTAAATAATATAGTTAAATGAGAACAAGTGAAAAGACTCTGGTCCATATTGTCAAGAAGGTAGTATCAAGCTGATTGAGACTTGCTGACAGACGCTACAGGTAAAACTGATCCCAAAACTCTACAAAGATATCACTGATTTTGATTGATGATCACTACAAATATAAATAGCATAATGTGTTCTACAACAGTTTTTTTATAGCTCAGAGAATCGCAAATATAAGGATAAATGTGAACGGGTGGAAAGTATATTAAAAGAAATCAAGAAATCAGTTTCAAGCAAAACAATGTTTCTCTGGAGTGATTCCAAACTGGCCTACCAAGACCGATTTTTTTCAAATTTTAAAGAGTGAATATAATTCGTAATTATGATGAGTGGCCTAAGCATCCAAGTAGTCATAAATTTACATGGTGCGGCAGGAGAATGGGCTTTAGGCACTCCTGTAATAGGTACTGCATTTTCCAAAATCAGTGAAAGATCCTATTTTTTTAAATTTGGATAAGCCATTTCTTTTGCTTCCGATATGGCACTTCACCTAGATTTAAGTGCGTCTCTTTAAGTGGACTATGCAAGTGTATTTCATTAAGAAGAGTTCAGAATCTATATAGATATATGCTATAGAGATAAGATCTATTACGAATTCGTAATATCTGAGTGGATGTGGATAATATTCAGATACATGTTTAGTCCATGTAAACTTGTAGATGATTTAATATGCAATTTGAAAGAGACATATGCAATGTGATTCTCTGTCATATATTGATACACCTATTAACAGTATGCAAACTATAGAGGCTCATTGACACCTATTTCCTCCAATTTCCATGTATCCTAATACACAAGGATTGCATAATTATTTATAATGTTTATGGAGTGTCCAGCAGTCGATTTATTATCGTTTATAATCAACTCTTCAGTAGAAACATTATAATATATTTTAATAACTTTATGCTCCCTATTCTAGCAGTCATCTATAATATCTCGAAGAAGTTTAAATTTATTTTATAATTAGCTTATAAGAAACGGTGAAAGCATATTAGAAAAAATACGTCTTTCGTCCAATTGCTAGCATTCGATCATAGGAAAGATGTGGATACACCAATGTCATAAGTTGTTGTATCTAGAGGACATCTTCTTACGACCTCGCCTGGGGATTATCGTAGGGGATATTTTAACATTTAGGAGATTGAAATTCTGTCTTTTTTAATGGAATAATTTGAAACATCAAAAGCGAGTTCTGCATGTTTCTGCGTATGAGTTTTTTTAATGTGCTATACCACGAATTTAGAGGTTTTTCTCGTGAAAGAAACATAACGCTGTGCTGTTCCTGACGGACTGTTGTAAAGTAATTCCAAACAGCAAAACTTCCACCATTTCCTATAATATAATGTCATAAAATGAATCATAACTCACTAACAATTGACATTTTCAAAATAATACCATTATCTTGAATGAAGATATTGCTTTTATTTCGATTAAAGCCTTAATTTTAGCTACTTCCGTTCGATTTCAGGTGTGACGATCCTGCTATCTCTGACAGTTTTTCTACTCCTGGTTGCTGAGACCATGCCCCCGACGTCTGATGCTGTGCCTTTAATAGGTTCCTTCGGATAACAATAATTATGCCTTATGCTCACTGCTTATGTCGCTTTCAGCTAACGCAGTAAACTGACAGCGGCACATGCATGAATTTAATCCAATTAAACAAAACATTATTACTTTCACATGCTTGTCTATATATAGCTAACATTTTGCTTAATAATGTTATTATAAATAATATGGTTATATGAATTATAAATTTGGATATATAGATATAAATTAAATATTTCGATGTAGCTCAAAAATATAAATTTTGTGTGATTTGTAGTAGAATTATATGGAGAGCAGTAGATATTAGGTTTTCAGTTACGACGTTGCATGCTGCGTTATTTGTGTTTTTTTTTCTATTATTGGCTAATTTTTGCACGGTATTTAGATTTTCGATTTTTAGTGATATGCATGAGGAATCTTGGTGTTTATGAATTTAGTCTGCTTTTGAACCTGGCATTTGCAATGTTATATTGACGTGAAACAGATAAATGTAGCTGTGGTTTTTAGATTGGTGTTTTATTGTAAAATACAAAATGCAAATGTTTTTTGTTATAAATGTGAAAATAATAAATAGTGGATATTTGTTCATTTATAATTTATGTCATTAAATAAAACAAAATTTAATATGTGCTCAAATGTAATATTGAAACTGAAATATAATTTTTCAACAAGCAGGAAATAAAATTATCTGCCAAAAATTAAAAAAATAGATGGTTTAGAATTCATAGAATTATATAACTCATATAATTCAATGTAAATAACCAGCAGTGGTTTTCAAGTCAGATCCAAAGTCGTTTAAGAAGCAGTATATTCCGCTTTAGCAAGCATGAATTTAGAATATTCATGAAAATAAAAGGATATTCAAACAAAGTTTAATATGCTTTTCTCGGTTTACAAAGTAGTAAAGCGAATTTTACAGCAGCTAGCATGATTTTAAGCAATAAATGTGTCCTTAAACTGGAATAGAAACATATAAGGGTGAGTCTTTCTTTTCGCAAACTTCCGAAAACAAAATGGCACGTACTGAAATAAGGCAATTCAAATAACATCACTGTCTTCGTAAATTTTGGATTTCTAACCTTTTATTAAATACAGTATTCATATTGTATTTCAATACTTTTAGATTTTGCCTTTTCATTGGCATATTTTCATTTCTCGTTTTTTGGTTATTGGAATACGCAGTGTAATTCTGCTTTTCCTATCACAATATGCGAATGCCATAAAAAATACGACTTAATAAACACAGCATTTTTATACAGGTATTCAAAATGACGTAATTTCTTACTCTATTGCAAGTTAAGAACATAAACAAAGTCGCATAGTCGAACATGTGCATTTGTTTGTCAACATTTGTCAAGTGATAATAACATACGTAAACTACTCAAATTCGAAATTATGTTGTTTTGTGATTATGTGAATATGAGCAATATATGGAATGTCTCAAAGATATTTTCAAGTATTGCATTTTTGGCACCGCAAAAACGTCATACGCTGAAACAATAAATTACCTGCTTTTCAGAAAATGTAAACATCCCAAGAAATAAAATCTGAGCAATATATGGACGATCAAAAAATTTTTGTTTCCCGAACATGCTGATAGAATGATGTTTATAATTACGGGTAAAAATTACGATATTTAAAAATGCCCTGTTGTTTCAAAATTTACGAATATTTGGAAAATTGTATGAATTTAATTTAATATAAGGTAGAACACGAAGATTAGAATGAAAAAATGTTCTATTATATATAGCAACATTGCAAATGTATATATGATAAATGCTCTTAGAAAAAATAATAAGATGTTTTAAGTTAAATATAACCGTGTAGTTTTCAAGAACCTACATTTCTTTAGTGGATCTAGAAATAAGATTCTAAAGTTAACTAAAGTTGGTCCAAAATAGGCTTTTTGCAAATTCCCAGATTTCAGTCTTTTTTAAGAATTACAAAGAGAGTTTAAACCAAAAAAATGTTATATTATCATGTTTCTCTTTAAGTAAATATCGTTTATATAACCCCCCCTATCAGCTTCCTTTATATTTTCTTCGAACTTTTATATTTTTTCGAGCTTCTTTTTTAAAACGCTCTTTTTTTTCTTTTACAGAAGTTTGTAACGACATTCATTATTTTTAGATCTTAATAAAGCACCAAATGTAGCTTATTTCCCATTTTTAAAACCAAAGATTTTAGTACGTACGCGTGAGTTTTAGAAACAAAAATAAATCAGACTCTATTTAAATTTGGCATATTTTTCAAATTTTCCGAAGAGTAGTTGCACCTCTAATTTGCTCTGAAGATTTAGAGCTGTAAAATCAGTCTGTGAGGAGACATCACGTTAAGAGCATTATTTGTTTTCAACAAGAAAACGGTCCATTACACATTATCTAGCTGGCCCCTTACGCAGGTGATTAGTCGAGATCAATGATATATATGACAGCTGCTATGAATCTTAAAGGGATATCTACCACTTTTTATAGATCTGTAATGCTAATAGTGGTGAAAACATCAGTTTAAGAGCATTGTTTGTTTTCAACAGTAAAATGGTCCATTTCTCTATCTGTCTGGCCCATTACGCAGGTGGTTAGTCGAGATCAATGATATGACAGAAGCTATGCATCTTTAGATGATGATTTCTCACGCTTTTTTATAGACTAATGGTGTTACTAACGGTGAAAACATCAGTTTTAGCGCACTCTTGGTTTCCAACAATAAAATGGTCCATTACTCTATCTGGCTGGCCCATTACGCAGGTGATTAGACGAGATCAATGATACGACAGATGCTATGCGACTTAAAGTCAAGATTTTTCACGCTGTTTTATAAACCTGTAGTGCTACTAGTGGGGAGAACATCAGTTTCAGAGCATTATTTGTTTTCAACAAGAAAAGGGTCAATTACTCTATATGGCTGGACCATTACGCAGATGATTAGTCGAGATCAATGATATGACAGATGCTTTGCATTTTAAAATCATGATTTCTCACGCAGTTTTATAGACCTGTAGTGATACTATTAGTGAAAACATCAGTTTCAGAGCATTATTTGTTTTCAACAAGAAAACGGTCTATTACTCTATATGGTTGGCCCATTACACAGATGATTAGTCGAGATTAATGATATGACAGATGCTATGCATCTTAAAATCATGATTTCTCACGCTTTTTTATAGACCTGTAGTGCTACTAGTGGTGAAAACACCAGTTTAAGAGCATTATTTGTTTTCAACAAGAAAACGGTTTATTATTCTATATGACTAGCCCATTACGCAGATGATTAGTTGAGATCAATGATATGACAGATGCTATGCATCTTAAAATGATTTCTCACGCTTTTTTATAGACCTGTAGTGCTACAAGTTTTGAAAACATCAGTTTCAGAGCATTATTTGTTTTCAACAAGAAAACGGTGTATTACTCTATATTACGTATTACGTACGGTGTATTACGGTATATTACAATATAAGAAAAATATAGAGTAATAACTCTATATGGCTGGCCCATTACGCAGATGATTAGTCGAGATCAATGATATGACAGATGCTATTCATCTCAAACTCATGATTTCTCACTCTTTTTTATAGACCGGTAGTGCTACAAGTGTGAAAATATCAGTTTAAGAGCCTTATTTGTTTTCAAGAAAAAAATGGTCCATTACTTTTTATGACTAGCCCATTACGCAGATGATTAGTTGAGATCAATGATATGACAGATGCTATGTATCTTAAAATCATGATTTCTCACGTTTTTTATAGAACTGTAGTGCTACTAGTGGTGAAAACATCAGTTTCAGAGCATTATTTGTTTTCAACAAGAAAACGGTCTATTACTCTATATGGCTGGCCCATTACGCAGATGATTAGTCAAGATCAATGATATGACAGATGCTATGCATCTTAAAATCATGTTTTCTCACGCTTTTTTACAGACCTGTAGTGCTACTAGTGGTGGAAACATCAGTTTCAGAGCATTTTTTGTTTTCATCATGAAAACGGTCTTTTACTCTACATGGCTGGCCCATTACGCAGATGATTAGTCGAGATCAATATGACAGATGCTATGTATCTTAAAATCATGATTTCTCACGCTTTTTTAAAGACCTGTACTGGTAATAGTGGTGAAAACATCAGTTTAAGAGCATTATTTGATTTCAATAATAAAATGGTCCATTACTCTATATGGTTGGCCCATTACGCCGGAGATTAGTCGAGTTCAATGATATGACAGATATTTTACTGAATCTTTAACGTCTTTTCTATAGAACTGTAGTGCAACTCGTGGGGACAACATCACTTTAAGAGCATTATTTGTTTTCAACCAGAAAACGGTCCATTACTCTATCTGGCTGGCCCATTTGCGCAGGTGATAAGTCTAGTTCAGTGATATTGCAAAATCTTTCATTGAACATTTAACACCTTTTCTATAAAACTGTAGAGCTACTAATGGTCAAATCGACAACTTCTAAAGGTAACTTTTATGTCCGGCTTTTACGCCGAAACCTGTTCAATAACATATACAAAATATATTTTCGAAATCCGCTCTTTAAGTTTTTTATAATAATGCATATATTGGTTGATTTGCGATATTCGTGTCATTTGTTAGAACAACTGATTAGTCCATTTCTTTTCAAAAGCCACCGCTTTACCTTGCATCGATTTCATAAAAATAGTAATTCATAACTCCTTGCCCAATTCATAAAAATTTTTGATATTGAAAATGAAAAGCAGTATAAATTGTGTAAAATACTTTTATGACTACATCAATCTAAAAGTATTTTTTTCTTTCTCAAAGCGATAAATATTTTCAAATTAAGATTTATCGAGAAAGAACTTTTCAGTTCATATCACCATCGATTTCTCTTTAAGTCTATAAAGATGTGAAAACGTTTAACTCGCAACTATTGCAATGCATCTATCACAAATTCTTGAAAAAGAATCTTTTCAATACTTTTGACTGTCAATTCATAAAAGACTATATTTTTGAGTTTAATGTCCATCAAATTTTAACTACCAAATGTACTTTTGTTTCATAATGTATAAAAAATATATATTTGATTATTTCGTATTCGAAAACAACAATAAAACCCACATATTTTTATGAATATCTCAGTTCCAATATGACTTTAAAAAGTATGTGTTAAAACTTGATAAATATGTAGAAGGTGTCTGCAATTAAACTTAACTTACTTGTAGACCTCAGTACTATTTTTCAATTAAAGTACAGTGTGATGTAATCATTAGTTTTTAAAATGGATTGAGTCAAGAGAGTTGAACACGCGATTTGGGAAAAGCAGGCTTCGAGAACTTTCGAAGTTTCTTTTCGGAAGGATACATTTTTTCGGTAGTACAGCATTTTTCGGTAGAAAATATGACAATTGATTATTTGCTACTAGACAAAACTTGTCATTTGTATTATTTGAGCATTATACTAAAGAAAGTAAATACTACTTCCAAATTGTTCGTGCTCCGAAGAAGTCCTTCGAAATACATCAGTATAAATATTTTCCATACCACAAACAAAAATTCTCTATTCTGTAAGGACATCAGACCGATGTAGTTCGGTGTAACTTTTGGGTTAAGTTTTGAAAGAAGTTAATTATTATTGATGAGTCAAATGCTAGCATTGAGTATGATTGCATAGTTCACACATGAAAGACTTTCTGTGCCGGGTTGTATGGTTCACACATGAAAGACTTTCTGTGCCGGGTTGCGGGTTCGAATCCAGCCAGCAGGCACTGATGTTGTGTTGTCGAGGCAAAGTCAGATTTCCGCCCTTGTGGAGCCTCAATAAAAGTGAAGCTGCAAATCGCCATGGGACTAGGGGTCTAGTGGACGTTGTGCATAGGCGCTCCTTCAGCACGGGGGATTAACAACAACAACAACAAGACTTCTTGAAAAAATACATTTAAATGGAGAACTGCCTGTTAATAATGACGCTGTCCCTAAATTCGCAAATTCTCAACTGTCTGTAAAAATACAATTTTTGATATACACCTGACCAAACATAACATATACAAAAATACCAAAATACATTTATGAATTTTAAAACGAATTACGGGAATGTAAATTTTACAATATTCAAGTTAGTGATTAATTAAAAACGAATAGATATTCAGAACAAACACACTCAGGTTCCTGATGAAGCAATATGCATCAGTGGAGCAATGGAGGCATACTGAAGAAAATGTATATCATATTTTACAATACATTGCTGTTAATTCAAAAATTAGGCACAATGTGTGGTCTTATTGCAGATAAGATTAAAACTTTTCGCTTAAACAAAACATTGTGAAAATCGGAAGAGTATTTACTAAGGTATATATGGGATCAGAAACACATACATACATTTAATATATCGATGTGTTGAAATTACAAAAAGGTTTTATTTTTATAGTGTTTTATTTCTTGCTGGAGCCAAACATCTGAGCTATCTTTTTTTTAAATTCTAATCTTGTATTATTTTAATTGCTTACTCCTGTAATTTTCATGCTTTATCTCGAAAATCCTCCAGAAAAAATACAAACCACGAATGGAACTAAAGGACACGGCTAAGATATTTGTGGTTTATTTGATCCTTTAGTTATATATAGACACATTAATGAAGCACGTAATTGTGGCGTATACAGAAAAATATCTCTGCTACATCAATATATTCAATGTATCAATACTAAAGTTTTTAAGAATGTGGAAGCGTTCCACCCCGCCAAGTCGTCATTTCCGAACCTGTAGCTGACATGTGTATATGTATTATAAGTGAAGTGACAAAACCCGATTTTCAGGGATCTGTATCTCAGTCTCGAAAGTGGTTATCGATTTACTCACTTTTCTATATAATATGACTACGAAGCTAACAAAAACAAAATAAAAAAATTACAATAGGTGCGGCAGCATCCTAGAAAAAACAACTTTAAAAATGGACTTTTTATTATTTTAATCCTTTATTCTTCTTCATTTCAGTTGCAGCTGCAGCCTTAACGTCTAAAACGATTTTAATGAATGGTGGCTCATTTTGTATGTCCTGATGTGGAGTTTTAAACAAAGAAAAATATTATATAAATTTCGAAATTTGGAAAAACATAAATTTTTTGGCCATTTTTTCCAGGATTAAAGGACTTACATCAACTGAACCTATTTTAATCGATAATGGCTCCTTTTGTGTGTTCTGATATAAGGCACATACATTTTTACTTTCCTTATATACAATAATGTATAAAGAAAGTATTGTGACGGGGTCGAAAATTCAAATTCAAGTTTTCGACGAGAGAGCACGTTTCAAGCATCACTGATCACGAATATTTGACATACATTTATGAAGTGACAATACATTTATGAAGTGATGTATGTGTGTGTGTGTGCGTGTGTATGTGTGAAAATGTGTGTGTGTATCTGTGAGTCTGTGGAGACGATAACTAACGAACGAATGGACCGATTCGAACGAAATTTGGTACAAAAATCACAATCCGTAAACACTGGAAGCCTATTGTTTTTGTACGCAATCGAATGTTCAGAAACCCTTAAATTTTCGAGTGAAATTTTGAAAATATCGTCAAAACATCAAAACTTCTAATACAGTTACGCAAATAGATATTTCTTATGCAATTTTTCATTAGAAAACGATTGACATAAATTTTAGAACGCTAACATAAACTGTTCTAGAGATACTGTACATTTAAAAAAAAATATCAAGAAGTCATATAAAATAAAAAATATATTTCATATTGAGAAACATGTTCACTTTGCATATGTAATACCATGCGATAAATTTGGTGACATCATTCTCGTGGATCTAGCTCGTTCCATTAATGAAAAAAGATTTTTGAGTAATAGTTTTGTATTTGAACGCAAATAGTCATTTATCTGCTGTACGAACAACTTATTTCTCCGTCTATAACGCTTGACGAGATTCTGGCAACAAATTTGATGGAATGTCGCCAATTTGAGGACTTTTTAAAATGTTGCTAAATTAACGAAAATCTCGCCAAATGGATAAAAATGACGCTAAATCAATGAACATGACGACTCATTGACAAAAATTCTATATCTTGGAAAGAATATAAATATCTACTATAAAAATAACCTATTTTTTTACTGTAAAAGTAGTAAATTCATTGCATTATATAAGGAAAAGTCATATGCTGCCGACATCAGATTTTTTTAAAACTGGGAGATAAATTTGATTTAGAAGTTCAAAAATTGAGAAAAACATGAATGCATTGTGATTGGTGTTAAAGTAAAATTTACGACATTATTATTGCGTAATCATGTTGACAAATATTCTTGCAAAAAGTATTTATATCCCACAAAAACTTTATAATAAAAAAAACTATCCAATAAATACAGAAAGCAGAAACATCCTTCCAAAGAAATTTCAAAATGGTTTGCTTCAAGTTTCCGCAGAAACGGAGCTTTATATTTCAGGTATAGTTTTCCTGCTGAAGGATCCCAACTCTCCTTCATATTAAGGCTCCTCTATATACGAGCTGACTCATCAATCATATTGAAGCCCACCATAGCTGGATGCGCAATCCATTAACATTAGCTCTATTCGTATTATCACTTTAGGAATTATAATTGAAATAATTATGGGTGGTTGTTCTGCACCGAACTGCTCTAATCATTCTAGAAAGGGCTTTAGGCTATTTCGCTTTCCTAGAAACGAAGAAAGAAGAAAACAATGGCTAATAAATAATTGGATACCCGGTACTGGAGCACACTCGTGCGAGTTAAGTTCTACAATATTCTAATTGAAACTTCTTTTTTTATATAAAGTATTTATTTTAAACACTTATTTTATAATTTCTGTAACTATAGTATGGAATCCTATGGGCTTCAATATGCTTGATAAGTCAGCCTGTAGTAGAGGAGCTCTACTTCATATCACATGGAGATATTTTCAGATGTAGTCAATAAACAACAAGAAAGATCAATCATGTAAGCATTGATTATGAAACGCTTTCCAACTTCAATGCAATTTTATACAAACATCTCTCACATGCGATACATTTCTCGGTAGTATTTTTAAAATTATCATAATACTACAATAATTTATTATATTTGAAAACTTCATCGAAAAGAAATGAACTTTATTCAAATAACACGTAATCGAAATATAAATCGCCTCTATATAAAAGCAGCATTTCATTCAGATTCATTTTTACAATCGTTTAACTCATCACAATACAATAATAATTTATTTTATTTAAAAATTTGTTATCTACCATATTTATTTTAAAATGTGAAACCTTCCTCATATATAAAATAATTAAACTCATGGAAAGATGTATATTATATAATATATCTCTTTTTTCTTTCTGGAGGATATAACGAGAGTCAGAATTTAATTGAATTTGTTTTTCTCCCCATATTAAATAATTTTTATTTAAAAAATTACCTCACATATTTTACTGAAATTTTTTTATATATTTTATGGGATAATTTAAATATTTCCTACAATTTTCGAAGCAATTTGTGAATTTTAAATTTGCTTAAAAAATGTTTGAATCATTAGATCCCATTGGATTCAATATATTACATTTTTTCAATCCGGGTTCAATAAAAAACTAATTGGGTGATAATATTCATTTTTATTCCCATACGTCCCACAGACCGTCTGAACAACATACTAAAATTTCATTTTGATAAAGTCATTTTCACGGCAATTATCGTGCTAACGGATAGACAGACAGACAGAATGAACTAAGTCATAAACACTTTTCAACTTTGTTGTAAAGTGTTAAAAATACCTATGACGAAAATTGTCTACATATGATTGCGTGGCGGGTTAGGATCCTTTGGCTGAGTTTTTAAACTTGAACGTACAGCTCCGGTTCCCTTAGAAACTTGGCACAAATCCATTTTGTGATTTCATAATTTTTAACACTTTACAACAAAGTTGAAAAGTGTTTATGACTTTGTTCATTCTGTCTGTCTGTCTGTCTGTCTGTCTGTCTGTCTGTCTGTCTGTCTGTCCGTTAGCACGATAACTGCCGTAAAAATGAGTTTATCAAAATGAAATTTTAGTACGTTGCTCAGACGGTCTGTAGGACCTATGGGAATATAAATAAATAATATCACCCAATTAGTTTTTTATTGAACCCGGGTTGAAAAAATGAAATACATTGAACCCTATGAGACCTAATTTTTCAAACATTTTTTAAGTAAATTTAAAATTCACGAATTGCTTCGAAATTTTTAGAAAATATTCACATTATCCCATAGAATATATAAAAAAAAATTCAGTTAAATATGTTAAGTAGTTTTTTAATTAAAAAAATTGTTTAATATAGGGAAAAAAACAAATTCAATTAAATTCTGACTTTGGGATATCTTCCAGAAAGAAAAGAGAGAGATATTATATAATAAATATATCTCCATTTGTTTAAACGTTTTGCATATGGGAGTGGCTTCATATTTTAAAATAAATTTGGTAGATAACAATTTTTCATTTTTTTTAAATTTTATATAACTCTTCATGATAAATTTAATTGATGGCATTTTAAATGCACTTTCCTACGTCCTAGAGAGTTAAAATTTGGTACACAGCTTAAATTTGTTGAACATTTTATTCGACAAAAATTTGATGGATCTTTAAATATAGATCATACATTTTTTTCGAAATGGCCTGAAAATAATCCCCGTTCACTTCTTCTATAAATCATTGGTGTAATATTGTTAAAAATTCTGATGTGGACAGCACATGTCTTTCAATGCAGACTCATATTCGTTCTCTTTATTTATTCAATGATAATTTGAGTTTATCTGCACAACATAAGTATTTTAAATGACATTGAATTTACACGTTAAACTGAAATTTGGTTCTCATTTGATAGCTGGACTTATTGTCAAAGGTGGCGTAGCGAAAACGCGAAAAAACTAGAATATCTCAAGAACGGCTAGTCCTAGAGTAATGGGGTTAGTCTTATTCTTTTTGTTGTCAAAAATCACATATAAAATGGGAATTTAATTGATATAATTGAGCACACGTAGTCTTTTATTTTTATATATAACGATTTTTGCTGGCCATTTCGCAAAAATAGCCCGTTCCTTTTTCCCGAATCGTAGTAGAATAACCTACAAATGATTTATATACAAAATTTTGTTAAATTTGGTATATAAATCACTTGTAGGTTATTGAAATATTATACTCCAAATTTTGTTAAATTTGGTTCATTAGTTTTTAGCTAGAGTGGATAAAGGCAATTTCTGCGGCCATTTCGCAAAGAAGGCAGATTCTTTTATTACGAATCGTACTATAATCTAATGAACATCAGGATTTCCCACAAAAAACATACCTACCAAATTGTATGAAATTCGGTCCATTAGTTTTTCAATTAGAGTGGATGTAATATCCACACAGACATACAGAAACATACACAGATACACCCTTACACACACAGACGTCTTCCTAAGAGTAGTTTTTTCGTGTTCTAGAAGTCCCAAAACGTGTAGATACTTTGAAAATTCGAGTTCAGATCTTCGGCACGATTCCAATACTTTGAGTACATACACATACACATATATATTATCTGTGTATTATCTGTGTATCTAAATTCCGTGCCTATGCAATTACAATAGTTGTGATTTTAAATGATCCCTAAACTTTTATTATTTCTTCAAGGAAGCCTAATTTTAACATATGCAGAATGCAAATATCTCAAGCGATTGTAAGATGAATTACATAAGAATTGCTGAATTTTTTTCACACAAAATTATTTAGCTCTGGAGTCTGGAATACAAGTTATATGAATGAAATATTCATTGATTTTGCATAAAGAATCAGATGATTTATATTTCGATACAGTTTTAAATATTTAAGTATAATAAATTACTGTAGTACTGTGATAATGTAAAAGATATTACCACTGAATGAATCATATTTTAGAAATTTTTAAATGAAATTACATTTCAGTTGGAAAGTGTTTCATAATCAATGCTTATGCATGATTGATCTTTCTTGTTTTTTTGTAAAGAAGTGTTTTTAGTTTTTGTACTTAGGGGAGAGTTCTTTACCATGAAACAATGTTTTCGTAAGAGAAAAATATATAAAGTGTTGGCGTCACTTAATCATGTCTAAAGCAAAAGAAAATAATTTTTATCAATTAGGATAGGTTACTGGAAATTGAAATCTAACAAAAGCAAACAATTTGAATCATGTTATATTTTTATCTATGCAATTCTACTGCGTGTATATACTACTGTACAGTAGATAAAGTAGGTTCAAACAACTGCTATGAAAGAGAATTAAAGACATTTGCTGTTTATGGTTAATTTTGTGTAGTAATGGTTAACAAATACATTCACCGAATACATTTTACTAGTAAATGTGAATGCCAAGTCTCATTTGAAACAGTTATGGAAGATGAAAACCTTTTCAGATACAGCTGATTGAGGAGCATCAGTCGAAGTACATCCATCCTATGCAGAACTGTAGAGGAATAGTTAAAAACATATATTATTTAGCTTTGGAATCATTTATGCTATTTATATGAATTATATAGAATTCTCTATAACGAATTTCTACTGAATTTATTGTGATGGCAGCTGTTCCGTTTTGAGATATCACAATATACAAGTTAACATTTTGTGTCAAAACGTTGTAATTGTTTCAATGGTAATAAGAGTTATATACATTTTAGCAAAATCAACAATTGTTTTTATATATAAAATTGAATAAAATATAAAATTGATTTTGTCACTTAATTCCCAATATGTATGAAATTTTCTATATAAGAAATATAAATATAGTGTCACATGCTAATTAAGTATAATACTCATTATACTATATATATATACTTATTATGCTATACTACAGTATTATACTATATTACCATAGAGTATAATAGTTATTAAGTATTATACTGCAAGGTTAAAGTAGAAAATTGCCTTTTAATGACTAATTTCCAAGTCTTACATCTTTCTAATTTGCAGGTACTTATTTTGCTTGTATCATGATTATGGTTGCGTTTTCCGTTGTTATGACGGTAGTTGTGCTAAACTATCACCACAGAAGTTCGGACACTCATGAAATGCCAGAATGTGTAAGTGTATATTTTCAAATAATAATAATAATAATAACAATAATAATAAATCCCATTTCCCTTTAACTCACGCATTCCCTTACAAAATGAATGCACTATCTATGGTATAAAATTGCTACGCTTCATCCAGTGAGACTCAGTTTATCATTTATGGCATTTAATAATTATAGTCAAGACGGTGCTCAACTATTCTATTTCTCATAACATTTGGACAAATTGTAGGCTGCTTTTTCCCTTTTTTCAGGTAAGATGAGATGACCAACAAACACATAAATCCTTTAAAGCGAAGACTGTACAATTGTTGTTTGACGTTTTAAAATATATAGTTACATAGTTATAATTTGTTCGTTTCCAATTTCTATTATTTTAACTTTTTTCTTAACGTAGTCCCAACTATTGTAATAGTAAAATAAAGTAAGTCAAAGAAATTTTTAAGCCATTGTGTCCAAAAATTTAGATTTGTACATGGCCCGACGTGGTTGTCGAGTGGTCAAGGCAAGCGTTTCCGTAGCAATCGCTCGACCGCCACGTTGTGGGTTCGAGCCCCATGTAAGGTATGGATGTTTGTGTTGTGGGCGTAATGTCCGCCGCTGGTGCGCCTGAGGCAACGTCAGTGGACGGCTAAATGGTTCACACTCTGGCAGCTGTAATAAAAGCGAATGACGAAGGTCAAAGTGCCTGGCCATTTGAAAAAAATAAGATTTGTACATGGACAGACAAATCAATAGACAGACAGACTTACATAGATATTAGAAATAGTTGGTTTGCTGCATTTCACCTTGATGACATAAATACAAAGACACCGAACATTATTTTTTTTCGATGCATTAATAGTAAGTTGCATATAAATATACTCTCAATTGCATATTTTTTTCTTCCTAGGTACGTTCTTTGTTTCTTGTATGGCTTCCTTGGATACTACGCATGCAACGTCCTTCAGAGAAGCTGCAACGGAAGAGCTTCTTCGGTTCGAAGAGAGAACTAGAGCTTCGACAACGTTCGTCAAGGAGCTTAATTGCAAACGTACTAGACATTGATGAAGACTATACACAATCCGAAGAACAACCGGCTACCGTCCGAGGCTGCTTCTCGTACACGCGAGAACTGACTGCCATTTTACGTGAATTGAAATACATAACTGGGCGTATGCGCCGCGAAGACAAAGTGAACGATATCATAGCAGAATGGAAATATGCTGCCATGGTTGTGGACAGGGTATGCTTGATCGTATTCACGCTCTTCACGGTGCTGTCAACTTGCATATGCTTATTCTCTGCACCACATCTTGTCGCATGATTGTAAAATATGCGATACATATGTAGTAAACAATGCCCCAAGAGCTACCTGAGTTGAATCATAGAACAGATTATGTAGCACCCTTGGAAGTAGAGGAAATACCTTTAGTTAGTATTACCATTTTATGGTGCTGTTAAACTGTGTTTGATCGTTACCACCAAATGCACCAAGCTGCATGATTCCTTTGTTTTCAAAGTAAAAGGATGTTCTCGACAGAGGTTAAAACAAAACAAGTTATGCACTACATTGTGCAATTTATCATAGTCGTTTATGTTTCACAGTAAATCCTTTTAAGACGTTATAAAGAATTGGGTATATTTGTACAATTTTTATCGAATGGTTTTGTTGTTCATCGCTTGATGTTTTTTCTACACAAAATAATATGTTAACTGTAAAATAGTAGACAAACGTAGTGATATAGTGTGCTGATATAGAAATTTTCATTTTTCAGTTTATTGCCTTCATATTTTCCGCAACTGCTAGACCAGTGCAATAATTAATTTAACTGTTCATTTTGAATAGATATAATTCCATATTTTCCTAACAGATATATTACATACAATTTTATCCTATTCAGAAACGTTCATTTGGGGAAAATAGAAGAAAATATGGATACGTTTTAAAAATATCAACAACATTTCCACATTGTATACATTATGCTTTACTTTGCAAATGGACATCAAAATATCTTTAATTAACATTAATATCATTAATATATGAATAATTATTTCCCATTGCAATGAATTTGAATTTTTTCACATGAAGAATATTGCGAATAACGCGATAGTTTAGAACGCGAAAATACTTTTGTCGCGAGTGCAACGCGAAAGAAATAGGGAGTATGAGATAAAGAATGAAATATTATAGTAAATATGTCAAACCGTAACTATGTCTGAATATTGATATCAATGGATACTGAATAGTTTTTTCTATCGAATAAAATACTAATATATTTTTAACTTAAAACAAAATATCTACGAGAGAAGTTTTACTGTTATTCTGTAGATACATACAATTGTCGAGTTATAGCAGATTCGGCCAATTCTTATTTATTTGCTTTCTAAATAGTCTATGACATGGAATAAAATTTTCTAAAATAATCATTCCCCAACTGATAGCCATTTTTCTCAATGTATTCGTTGACTTTCTCAGAGTTTGATCGTGTTATTCTTTGTATGTTAATTTTATTATCAGAACAAAATGATTAATTTAATAGGTTTGATAAGAAAACGCACTGCTTCACATATTATTTATAATTGAGGCTATAATAATACAGCAGCCAGAAGTGAGTGTTATTGGCTGAAAATATAGAACGAACCATCGTGTTTAATAACATAGGTTTTCACATCATCAGACATTCTTGATTGCTTATTTGAATGCCATAAACTGCATATAACTATTTGGAGAGCCAGCAGCAATTTTACGGAATGCATTGGGTTTATGCACTGCTTATGGTACTATGTTGTAGAATAAAATGTGACCACCAGACTGACAATTAACCCAGATGGTGCTAGCACGTTAGCTGTTGCCGACACTGACATCAACATATACTTTTAGGCGCAACTGACATCAACATATACCCTTAGGCTAAACTAACATCAATATATATCTTCAGGCGAAACTGCCATCAACATATACCTTTAGGTAAAACTGATGTCAGCATATACCTGCAGGTGTAACAAACATCAATATATACCATTATGTGAAACTGACATCAACATCTTTAGGTAAAACTGACGTCAACATATACCTTTAGGTGCCTTTAGGTGTAACAAACATCAGCATATACCCTTAGGTGAAACTGACATCAACATTTACCCTTAGACTAAACTGACATCAATATATACTTTTAGGCAAAACTGACGTCAACATACACCTTTAGACGAAACTGACATCAATATATACCCCTAGGCGAAACTGACGACAACATATACCCCTAGGCGAAACTGATATCACCTTAGCCCATCAAGTACGTAACTGAAATTCCATGCCATTTGATAACCTTTCGAAAAAGGGCACATAATAGATAGGAAAAATCGATTTTCATTTCTCTTCCTAAAAGAACGATAGTTCAGAAATATTCTCCTAAAAGAACGATAGTTTAGAAATATTCTCCTAAAAGAACGATAGTTCAGAAATATTCTGTTTAAATTCCCTATATAAATGGATGAATATGACTGAGTTATTGGGATTATACTTATGCATGCAAGTTTAAGGGCTGAGGATTGCATTCTCTCAAAATTTTAAGAATTTTGTAACCTATATTTTTGAAAACTATATTGAATATTCAAAACACTTGAAAATCAGTCGCCGCAATATCTTGAATCAAAAAAGCCAATGGCCAATTATATCGACTGACATATTTAAAATTTGACATGTCTTTTTCAAACAGTAGCCACGCAACCAATTTTCGATTGAGACTTTTCCACCAATTTTATCAAGAAAAAAATCGTTGATACTTTTCATGACCCGCCATTGTTTTCACGTTTTATATAAAAAATAATACTTCCATGCGAACGTCATATAGACCTAAACTTAAAGAATTACTTTTAATTCTTTATTTCAGTTGAGAGCTGTAGATGATAACCTGCTAACCTCGACGAAAACACAGTTGAAAATAAAAAAATAGTGACATTGGCAAAATTCGGCGATTTTAAGCAAATATTTCATAATTTGCATGTCATTTTATAGACATTTGAATGAAAAGTAAAGACGTTTTAAAATATTTTATCAATTTTCCGCAATATAAGTTCAAAACATGTTTCAGTTTAGGGCATACCTCGTGTATGGGTCCCCTTAAAAGAAAACGCCATTTTTGGCAAGCTGGCATGCATATTTTATGCTGCTAAAAACAGGAATGCTCGATTTAGGGGCATCGTGTTTTTTGAGTAACACTTAATATTTCAGTGGGAAACTGTAACTATTTTAATTCATTTAATTGTAGCTTTGTATCGTCTTAATATACATTTTATGCAAATTGAAAATTTTTTATATTGTCCGAAGACTAATGTTATGTCTTACGGACCATTAAAGTTTTCCTGTTCCGGGGGGGGGGGGGGGGAAATGACGTCTTGGCTCGCAATCTTTCGACTTTCCATTTAAAATCGCTATGTAAAACGCAATAATTTATAAAGTTGGCATGCCATTGTCAGACAGAATTTCCATTTTCCTTGAATATATATTTTTTGCGACAAAAATTTAATCTTTAAATTTATTGGGCAAGTAGATGTAAATTTTAGGTTTTACAACAACCGACTCTTGGCAAATGCAGCTAGGTAGGCAATCCCACTAAAAGATCGGTATTAACTCAACACCGTACTACTATATAAATATATGATACTACTATATGATATTTTATACTACTATATACAAGTCTCTTGTGCTCGCTAGATATAAAAAAATATTGATTCTAGGGCTCCAATAAAGGTTATTTCATTCAAGTAAATAAATAATTTTAACAACTTGCATATTTATGCTTATTATGTATCACAAATCGTTTAAGAACTACTATACTAAGAGTGGCGACATGCCACGATTTCAAATACTAATTACTAATAAATGACAAATCTCACAGATCCAATAGTCATTTTATTTTAAAATCATCTTACAGACGTACAAACAATAGCCAAAGCCCTTTCGAACACCTTACATGGTCATCCTCAGTGGCAATACAATTAGAAACGATGCCAACCTGCTTAAATACAATTCAATACTGTCAAGAAAAATTTGCATATCATGAAATTATCAGTTACACAAAAAGGTGGCTTATGAGTCAGATTATAATTTATACAAAGTTCAAAAGCAAATACTTCAAAAAGGTTTAAAGATATAGGATTTTTTAAAACAAAATAATTATAAATCAATGTAGCTATGCAAAGGCTTAACATGCAGGGAATCGAGAACGAGTCGCCGAGCATAACTTAGGACCTGAACAGGGGCAAAATTACAAATAGAAGAACGATATATATAAATAAAAAGGGATTCATATAGCAAGATCGAACGGTGGCTATTACAGCTAACTAAAAGAAAAGTTTTTTCAAAAAGAGGGCGAAAAGTATCTTTATTCACGAATTGGGCGAGGGCAGTCGTTAATTTACCATTTTTTATGTCTCTTGCATGTTCTGACAAACGAATACCAACCGTAACATTAGTACTACTGATATAAAATTCATAGATTTTATCCGGAGAAAGGAGGGGTACAACATATACTCCAGCAAGATTTTTAACGTTAATATTATCTTTAAATTTATCAGTTCGAATGCGATTGAACAAAGTGGTAACAGCTGAATAAGCGGGTTTAAATTTAAATTCGGTACAAAAATTAATAAAGGGCCGAAAAATTTTAGGATGGTAAGGACAACTTTAAACTGTAAACGATCATTAATAGGAGTAAGACTAGAAAAGGGTTGTAAAAACTTTTGGCGGATCTTAACGTAAATATTATAGATAAACTCATAAGATTAGCCGTAATCTTGACCGAGTTTAAAAATTAAATCAATTTCATTACTTAAAGAAATAATAGTCGAACTAACATTAAACTCGCTATTGAAATATGCGATAACGGAAGCCTTTTTAGAAGAAATAGGGTGAAAAGAATTAGCCAGAATGCACGTGTTGGTAAACGTAGATTTATGAAATACAGAAGACTGAATTACTAGAAAAGTTATGGTAAACAATAACTTCTGAAAAAGGAAAAGAACAGTTTTATTAATAATTAGCGTTTAAGAACTACTTGTATTCAATGCACATACATTCAGTTTACTAAAGAATTAAGCGATATTGTATTATATATGCCAAACACTTAATTTTAACAAAAGATAGGGAAGGATATAAGGTAATTTCATTGAATCTTAGAAAACTATATATAATATTAAAACTCTGAAAATATATATTCATTTTGTGTTAGTTTTATTACCATCAATGATATTTGTACCTTTAAATTGATATTTATTTAACATATTTTGAAATAAAACGTCAGGGGATATAAAAAAGCTAAAATTATATAATTATATACAGTTAATCTAAGAATGGAATATATATATTGACTAATGAAGTAGTGAGTAGGTTTTTCTTGAAATAATTATTCTAATAGAATTTTATAGTAACATTCTATATGGAATTCATTTTAAATCAATTTTCAGGGTATCCAAAATGTTTTTTTTAAGTTTGATCATCTACGGAAAGAGTAAAACAGATATATAGTAAAACATAAATAGTAAGACACATATATTATAATCTCGACTACATTGCAGAGTGAAATACTCAAAAGTAATTTATTTTTAACAGAATATGCTGCTACAATTTAATTTACCAGTTATTCTCGCTTTCAAAATTGGTGTCTATTTAGGTGAGGTAACATATATCATGGGTGTTAAAAACGCTGCAATTTCAGAACATAATGTCAGATTTATATGTCGAATTTTTCTTTTAAGCAAAACCGATATTATGGGATCAATTTTTAAAGGCTTTAACACTCCTGTTGGTTAACTATGAAATGTGAAAGTTCTATTATGTTATAAACGAACTATGAAGCTGAATAATTTATATTGATACTCGTATATATGCAAAAGTTGGGAAAATTATTAGAAACATGTTTAATAAACAAGAATAGGTTTGCTGAACTGAAAACTTCAAATTTACATTACTTTATCTTGTCATAACTCGAATATTTTCTAAATTGTGTGGAATGCGCTGGACAACCTCAACGGAGAGCTATTTTTGTTAATATCAGCAACTGATTGCCATATCGCTTTGCACACGTCGAAGCCTATTATCTCAAAGACTCCTTTGTCTTGAGGAAAATATAAAAATATGAGAGACTCACGTCTTTTGAATTAAAGTAGTGTTCTATCACATATCACTGTAGCCTTTCGAAGATTTCTCTTATTTAAACATAGCAACGTAACAAGCATGATGGTACGTAACAAGCATGATGGAGCAAACGTTTTTACGTAACAAGCACGATGAAGTAAACCTAAAGAAACATTGAGGTCGCAACAATCATTTTCATCACAACCATAAGCAATCTGACTCTTATTCAATAATATTTATTTTCATTTTGTAAGCATGGCTTATATCATTTCCTCCCTCGATGGTATTTTGTCAATTTAGTTTCAAAAGTATACTGACCAGAAAGACATGCTTCTGATGGCAAAATTTAACATAGCAATTATTAACGCAGTAATCGCAAAAGATAACATAGTAATTATTTTATCGCGACAATGTTTCCTCTACTTTTTAACAGCTCTTGTAATTAATGTTTGACAAAAATGCAACCATTTCCCTTATCATCCATTATTACTGACATAACATTCCATAACAAATAAATGTTCAAAAATACAGTAAAATGCAAACCGACAGACGCCCTGCGTAAGAAAATGGTGAGCCATTTCATGACTATATATATATATATATATATATATATATATATATATATGAAAATCACATGTTTAGTCAAAAACACACGCTTAAATATTCAAATAACGATTTAACATTCAATATTCGATGATATATAGAGAGTTCACCAGTGATTAAATGGTCAACCAATGAGTTTAGTTCCACACAACGACCATAAATTTATTGTCTATTCGTATAACAAGAATATGGGACATGAATATGTCCGTATCAAATAGCAAAAATTTATTGATAGCGGTAGTCTCTCAAAAATATTCATTCAAGTTTAGCGTTTACCTCAAGTAACTCTTTACATTCTCGATATACAGGGTGTCCCAAAATTATTGACTTCAGCTTTTATTCCTTAAATGCACAGATAGACATATATAATAAATTACAAAGCTGCGTAAAAAAGGTACAGAATTCTATGAAATCGATTAAAATTTTCAAGGGAATTAAATTTTAAGAAATACAAAATTTATATGTTGATACGGCCCCCGTACAAAAACATTCCCAATGAGTAAACTGTGCCCCATACACTAATAAGGTGATGTACAAAATTTCAGCATTTTATCATAAAAAGTCCCAGAGATATGAAAAGAAAAAAATGCTGACTTAAACCAATTTCGATGCATTGACATGGGTTCTCAGAGGAAAGCAAAATCATGTTGGCAGATCGCGTTTCAGGGGTCATACACAAATTACGAAAGGAAGCAATGATTACATAAATAAATAATACGTTTGCTATTCATTGGTACAAAAATATCTACACTGTGTAGAAATAATAACTTTACACAAATATTACAAAGCTTGTTCAAAATATTTTCCATCCATGCCAATACAGAGCTGCATTCGGCTGATAACAAGCCTATGATGCATTTCTGCGCAGTGTCATTTTACCCTTGCTGTAAACATTTACAATTTAATTTATGATTAATCCCTCACCAACTTTGTTTAAACATATCTGTGGGACTGTTTATGATAAAATGCTGAAACTTTGTACATCACTTTATTAATGTATGGGACACATTTTACTCTTTGGAAATGTTTTTGAACGGGGGCCGTATAAAAATTTAAATTTTGTATTTCTTCAAATTTAATTCCCTGAACATTTTTATCGATTTCATAAAATTCTGTACCTTTTATTTACGCAAATTTGTAATTTATTATATATGTCTAAGATCAATATTTAAGGAATAAAAGCCGAGGTCAATGTTTTTGGGACACCCTGTATATCACTGAAGGGGAATGAAGCAGCCCCAAAATAGCACACCTCTAACGACAAATGGGGTACTTAAATATTTATGAAAGACAATCACAAATTTAGATTTCATTGTCTAGTTATATACTTTACAGACTGTTTTTTTCTGTGGGTTTTTTTGCCGGTTATCAGTTTTAGAAGTCTGATTCCCTAGAGTATTAATACGTGAAAAAGATATATACTTTACGTAAATAACCACAAAGTTACTACTTGCTGGATTTTGTTATCGTTGCGTACTATGCATAAGAGTCAATTGGACCTATTTCCGTTGCAAGCTATCTACTTATTACCTTAATCTTGAAAAATTAGTCATTTTTTCGTAAATATATACTACGTTAAAAAGTAATACACGGGTTTGCAACGCAGTGACACAAAAAGAAAATAAAGTTGGAATATATGATTAAACGCATCGGAATTTTTGTAAAAATTAAATAAAATTTTTTGATGTGGGAGTAATAACTGTAATGGCAGGGTTCGTTAAATTGTGATGTTGTGGTTTTTTGTTATTTTTATATTTACTGACTGGATGCAGATCAAATGGAAAACACAGTTTTAAGAAATAATTTACAGTTTTAAAATGTGCAGTAAAGTTTTAGTTATATTTATAGTAATTACAAAATATGTGTTAATTCATCAGTCATAAACTATATATATGATAGTAATAAATATCAATATATACAAAGATAGTTATATTGACTAATATATAATAGTTAACGTAGATTCTATTAGAACGTATCAAATATTAGTGCTGATAGTTAAGAGATAACTTTACTTATGTTTTTATAAAAGATAAATAAGCAGGTATTTCCCAAAAAAGGACGAGGCTTGCTCTAGAGCTGCAAGTGACCAGCATTTATGTATGAAAAACTAGGAAATTTATACTCAGTTTAAGTTATGTTGCAAATTGAACGGATACTATGTAAAGAGCCTTGATATCCCAACCGGGAATCGAACCCCGGCTATCCGGACTGGCCAACCGACGCTCTACAGTTGAGCTACTTGGACGAAATTACAAACTTTTATCGTCGAAGTGGGCTCTGCATTCTCCACTCTCTAATGTCAGATTGGCGTGCGTGCAATTGACAATCTGACTGACCACACCCTTCTATTTTTAACCCCAGGTTAGCCTCCTGCTACTACTATTTTTACCCACGTTAGTATCCTACGTGGTCGTTATCCTCTCAATTTGAAAGTGGTGCTCAATTTTTCAGAGTCCACTGAATCCGTACTAGTCATACTAGGGTCCCTTTCAGACCTTTGACATCCTTGTACTGACCTACAGGGTTGATTTGTTCGGACGCTATTGTAAAGAACCTTGCTGCCCTAACCGAGAATCAAACCCTGAACTGGCCAACCAACGCTCTACCGTTGAGCTACTGAGACGAAATTGCACGCTTTTAGTCTGAGTAGACTCTGCAAATTTCTGCAATTTTAAAGTCACCATTCTAATAACATCTTTACGAGCGGGCCTCTTTATTTCGCGAACAATTCTTACAAATAAAATATAATTTGCGTTTTTCATTCGTAGTCTGTGAATATGGCTTCCTGTTAAAATGTTTTTAATTTGCATAGTAGGTATAATTTTCACATTTTTAAAAGGCTTGTTTGTTATTGGCTTGTTGGTTATAAGGCTTGTTAGGCATTTTTAAAAGGCTTGCTTGTATACGATAAATGTAATATATTTTGGTTACTAATATTGCATTACTGCAACCCAAACAATAAACAAATATTGTTTAAAAAAATGAGCATATTACCTTAAAAAATAACAAATATTAAAATATTGTGTTCATATTGGCAATTAAATTATTTCAGAATATTGTTTATAATACACCAAAATTGACTGAATACATGTAATAATTTCCAAATATTGGCTTTACCTTAGAAATACGTCGAACTATCATCTTATAAGGGGCCAATATAATGTAAACATAACTGCCCAATATGTGTTACATGCAGTGATATTCGGCATTGTTCAGTATTAAATAAATGTAGGTGCTTAAATTATTTCAGATATTAATGTAAATGCTGATTTAAGTAAATGTTGTGTTTTTAATATTGCAGTTAATGGTTCGATATAGAGTTATTATTAGTAGCATTGAAAAATTATTAATATGCCAATACTATGAATGAAAATAATTAGTAATACGGCATAAAACAAAAATATAAAGGTATCAATTGGTTTTACATTTACTTTATATTACTGACAATTTCAATTCTTCCATGTAACCGGCATAAATGATGATGACTACGTGAAGTACTGGAATTGTTAGTTCCCATAAAGGTTCGCAAAAATTGTGGCATATAGCGAATCCTTGCTACCATTGCAGGTAATGGATATGTGATTCTGACGAGCACTAATTTTGGCACGAAACCGATCCAGGGATCGGCAATGGGAGTATTTTCTAATACTTAATTTCTCAGTTTATTTTTTACAGTAAAATTTTCACTGTACTTAAATTTAAATTTTGCATTATTTAGCGCTTCTTTTAATCTGTTTCATGCATGCTTGTTATTTTCGTTTAATTTCACGCACTTTGTTTTGAAATACTTTTTCTTCTTGGGTCAGGCGAGAAAGTTAGTTTCTGTTGACAGCATTTTCTTGCATTACCTGAAATGATGGTTCTGACTCCTTTGTTAAGAGGAAAGATGCTATTTTACATGTGTATTTTAATTTTTGATTTAGTTGTATGCTATTTTACAAGCGACAATTCATATTCACAGAAATTTTTAAAACCAGTTTAAGTGAAAATGTAAATAATAAGATGTAAATGCAAGATTTATTTAGTGCTGAGTTCTATGTTCCCGTACAAAATATAAAGACATGGTCAAACAATGAATTTTACAATGTAATATATCCAGTAATGAGGATTCACTATTAAGAACGTATGCTTTAATTTTGGTAAAGTTTCCTTTGAGAGACCACTGTATATGCTTAAGAAAATGCATAAAATGTTTTATTTTTCAGGCGAAGCTTGCCACTAAAATGTCTTTTGGACCAGTTTTGTATATACTTTTAAAAATGCAGATTCACAAGAAGTTATATAAATAAAAATTTAAATTAAAAAAAAGATAACCAAATTTGGCAAAATTAAAATGTATTTAATAAAAACACCATCATCATATAATTTTAAAAATTCACGGACGTGAGCTCTTATACACAGCCCATAAGAGCTCATGTTTGTCACTCAACAATTTACTTTGCCACTATTGAAGGAAGTAGTGACGTCAGAAAGCGCTCTTGATATGTAATTTTATGTACATCATAATGGTGTCTTTATTAAAGACATTTTAATTTGCCAAATCTGGTTGTCTTTATTTTATTTTAAAGTATTTACTAAATTGACGTATTTTCCATACAATTTAACAGTTATACAAATAGTTTGATTAATACAAGAAATCCATACAGTTATCACTATAAAGTGCGTCAGTTTGCCAAATATAACTTTTTAATGTAACTTTCTGATACTTCCGTTAAAAAACAACTGAAGTTGTTTTAGCGGATGCCACACTGTTTTTCACCAAATGAAAAGTACTCAATACGCCCTGGAAGTAATTGCAATCACTAATTTTCATATATATGCTTTTTTCAAAGAAGCATTAGAAAGTTGTAATCTCACAGACATCAGTTTCACTTTGTGTAATATCTTTATAAAATTCTGTATTATTGATGTGTTTATAGGTTTTTTTTTCAGCGGAAAAAGGATATATTTATTATATGACTTTTAAACAATTATTTTACACTTGCATAAAAATTAACTGACGACTTTTTCAGTGTATAGAATTTTAGCTTCTTTTTGTTAAAATATTAATATGAATAAAAATATTGTTTTTACAGTTATATGTGTGAACCACTTTTAGGATGCAAAATGTATACGAGTTCTGCTCACTTTGTAATGTCTAGCGAATGTCTGATACTATGAGATGAAATCACGAAATAAGGAAAAAATGAAGGATATTATTTTTTGCAAGCAAAGCTAAATTCATTTTCCTTTTTTATTATATAACGATATTCATAATTTGTTTTACATTTTCATATAAATTTTAACTTTATAGTAAGCATATAATAGAAGTAATTAGATTTGTTCACTATTTCATTTTGTTAATAACTTTAAAACATATGTCTTTGTTATAGTCCGATTTTCCCCATTTACAATAGCAAAAACGATATACCATTCTAATTATATAACGTTCTAATCTCTCAGATTATATAACATTCTAATAAATATTTCATGCATTATTTGTATTTTACGAAATTATGATATCAATAATAGAATTTATCATCAGCATATAATAGAATTTATTTGATTTGTTTACTATTTCATTTTGTTAATAATTTTAAAACATATGTTTCTATTATAGTAAGATTTTTAAATTTTGCAATAACAGCAAAAAATTTGTTTATCAGATTATATAAAATTCTAATAAGTCTTTCATGCAATATTTGTATTTTACAAAATTGTGATATCAACATATCAAGTACATAAAATTAGTAACAATAAACTGAAATTGTTTTTTTTTCCTTTTATAAAATGTTTGTGAACATTCACCTTAATAAGAACATATCTATATTTCTGTTAATAAGACTTATATTTCACCAACATGCATTAAAATGCTTTAATCAAATGTAACGAACTTAGTTAGGCTTATTTATTATGCTACAATATTTTGCATATGCAAATTTCTACTGTAAAATATACGAAGCTACCATGTTTTCTGAAATTATGAATTCAACAATTTATGAAAACTGAATGCAGTGCAAAAACGAATTTGTTGTTGAAAAAACATTTTTAAATTCTTAACACTGTTGGAAGGTTATTCAAATCTCGTGTGGAAATAGCCTCCAGAGCTTAATAAAATATTTATTTATTTTGCTGTTTCTGTGTTTATTGTTGTTACAAAATTTAAAAAAAAGTCATTCATTAAATTGTCCACGCGAAATACGTTTCCATACATAAATATCATTATCAAATATTTATATTGCTGTGAAAACATTTTTAAAAATATTTAATGAAGGTAAATATCTAAAAAAAATTATCCATGCTTGCATGTTGAATACATAGGATCAAATAGAGTTTGCTCAATTTCAATATTCCACTATTCTTCCCTTTTTTAACTTTCAATGTTATTTTGTATATACAATTATATAATTTACCAAAAATGAAGAGTTGTACTGTCACCCAGTTGTTTAGAATCAGCAAAAGGACAAGTTTTCCTACAAGGAAAGTTTTCCTACAATACATTGATTTCTTCATTCTACAACTAAGAGCTCTAGTAAGTCCCATATTAATTCTAAAAGCATAATTTACTTAAGTTATGTCCAAATAATGACAGCATTCTAGTACATGCTTAGATAAGCAAACTAAAAGGGCATTACTTTGAATGGTGACAGTGGCCTGGAATCGAACATGCCGCAAGTGCGGGGTATACCTGTACTTCCTTTGTACAAAGAATTGAAAAAGTCATAAAAAAGATTGAAGTATAACTACCATTTCCTGTATCCTTATCAATTTATATATTACGTCTATAATTTCAAATTTCTCATACTAAATAATATTCCAGATTTTGATGCCAATATATGTTTTATAGACCTCCTGAACACGTTTTGACTATTTATAGAGTGATGACCGTATGCCATTTTCACGCAATTTCACAGTCAGCTTACTTATCAAAGAATCTAGAACTTGATAGAATCTTTTAAAATTTGAGAGAAAACTGCGAGATTTATAATTACTTATCATTTTATATTTATTTTGCATGGCAGCGTTTTTTTTGACACAAACAAAATTTGACACAAATTGAAGAAATTTTTTTTTTAATGGTTCAGTGATCGTCGGTCATGGGAGATATTTTCTGTTGACAGTCATGTTTTTATATTATCTACATTGATAGCACTGTCTCCCTTATCAGGAACAAACCAGTTTTTTTAAAATAAGTACTCGTATTTTAATTTTTTATTTAGTTTTGTGCTATTTTACAAACAACAATTCATAAAAGCAGTTTATGTGAAAATGTAAATAATAAAATGTAAATACTAGATTAATTAAATGCCAGGTTCTATATTCCGGTAAAAATAAATAAAAAAAATCTGATGTGTGCAACACATGACTTTCTTTATATAATGTAATGAATGTACTTTTACAGTAAAAAAATAGGTTTTTATTATAGTAGATACTAACATTCTTTCCAAAATATTGAATTTTCGACTATTAGTCGTCATTTTCATTGATTTAGCGTCATTTTTATCCATTTGGCGAGATTTTCGTTATTTTGGCCACATTTCAAAAAGTCGCCAAGTTGGCGACATTCCGTCAATTTCGTCACCAAAATCTCGTCAAGCGTTATGGACGAAGAAATAAGTTATTCTTACAGCCGATAAATGACTATCGGCGTTCAAATACAAAAGTATTACTCAAAGTATCTTCTCTCATGAATGGAACGAGCTAGATCCACGAGAATGATGTCACCCAATTTATCGCATGATATTACATATGAAAAGTGAACATGTTTCTCAATAGGAAATATTTCTTTTTCTATTTTATATGACTTTTTGATAATTTTTTGAAAAACGTGCAATATCTCGAGAACGGTTCATGTTAGCGTTCTAAAATTTATCTCAATCGTTTTCTAATAAAAAATTACATAAGAAATGTCTATTTACGTAACTTTATTAGTGATTTTGATTTTTTGACGATTTTTTCAAAATTTCATTTGAAAATTTAGGGGGGGTCCTGAACATTCGATTGCGTATAAAAACAATAGGCTTCCAGTGTTTACGAATTGTAATTTTTGTACCAAATTCGGTTCGAATCGTTTCATTCGCTCGTCAGATATCGTCTCCATAGTCTCACTGACACACACACACACACACACATCCCTTCAAAAATATTTGATTCGTGATCAGGGATGCTTGAAACGTGCTCTCTCGTCGAAAACTCGAATTCGAATTTTCGACCCCGTCACAATACTTTCCTCATACATTATGTATATAAGGAAAGTAACATGGTCAAACAATGAATTTCACAAAGTAATGTGGATGATAAAGTAATGTGGCAAAGTAATGTGGATTGCATGATAAAGTTAATTTACTTGTTTGTCTTAATTATCAAAGAATCTAGAACTTGATAGAATTTTTTTTAATTCGAGCGTAAAACTTCGAGATTTATATTTATATACCTTTTTATGTTTACTTAGCATGGCAACATAGCACAAAATTTGACATGATTATGCATAGAATTGGCTATTAATGGATGAATGATTACGAAACTTGACAGGCTGAATCTTTGTTTGACAAATAGCCGCGATACAGTTTGTGTGTTCGTGATGTCATTGGACCCCATCGGAAGACAAATTACCCAACACTCTAGTTAATTGTAATATGCATCCCAAGTATAAGATATTGCTCTCCCCATGGTCTTATTTAGCCATAGGTAAAGTAAGTAAATTGTGGGATCTCACTTATGGGTTTCTCCTACTCAATATTCTCTTTTTTTTACTTACTCTATCTTTAAGTTCTATAGCGGGCCCTAACATTTTACATTTGTCTAGGGCAAAATTTAAGGATAAGAGGCTCTAACACAACACAGAAACTTAAACCACTTATCAAATTTAAAGTTTCGTTCTGTAAATTTACATTGTTCATTAACTTTTGCATTGTGGCACCCGGATGTTTTTAATGATTTTTTAAACCACTTTGCCTTTGAATCGCACGATAACGACGGTATAGAAACAATAATTTCTACAAGTGGTGACATATGTAAAAACTGACTAAAGTTCATGGAGTTAGAGAGATGAAGGAAATTAATGAACTCTTAAGAATGAAAAGCGTGAAAATATCATGATGCTTTAAAAATCATATCTAGGTATCCGCAGTGTTAGTAACGTCCCATTTGTTCTCATTCATTTGGAACAGCTGGAAAGAGTAGTATTTGGTATATTTATAATTCAAGTTTAGTATATGTCTAATTCAAGTATAAACAGTAAGTGAGCTGCTTGGTAGAACATGGTAACGAATATATGGAACTTATTCTTTATTGCTTCAGTTCCATTGGTAAAGAATATATACTTATTCTTTATTGTTTCAGTTCCATTGGTAAAGAACATATACTTATTCTTTATTGTTTCAGTTCCATTGGTAAAGAACATATACTTATTCTTTATTGTTTCAGTTCCATTGGTAAATAATATATACTTATTCTTTATTGTTTCAGTTCCATTGGTAAAGAATATATACTTATTCTTTATTGTTTTAGTTCCATTGGTAAAGAATATATACTTATTCTTTATTGTTTCAGTTGCATTGGCATTGGCGTGATAATTAATTTCTACGGAATTAATACTTTTAATATTATTTACTTACATACGAGCTATTTGCCATGGAAACGAATACAATATGCTTGGATTTATCCTACCCTAACGTCAACTTAATTAACATAGAAATCGATGTAGACGTTTTTTCGTCTTGAAGATTTAACTCCTACCTTTTTACCCCGTGCATATGCTATTATGAGACTAACTATTGATTTACGTAGTTCATTGTTTCAAATTGCCAAAAAAATGTTCAATTGTATCTAAATTCAGACATTGTATGTATCTCTAAATTTCGGTTCACATAGTAACCAAATGTGAGTTACGTCAAGTAAATGGTGTCAAATCAAATAAAGTATGTATTTTACTATTAAATTTATCTAGAAAATACACCCAATGAGGAAATATTCAATATTTTAAAAGCTTTATTACATACTGAATCTAACTCAAATATAAATTTGGATATCTGATTCTTAAAATTGTAAATTTTCCTGTCATAAAACGAAAGCTGCTTTGACATGAGTCTTACCGTCTTATTCAATCATACCATTCTATCATTCCACGTCTTATTATCATACATGAATTAAAATTTACTGGACGTTTAGCCGTTCAATAAATATAAAGTAATAGTATGGTTAGAAATAGCAATGACGTTTTAATTATTATTAAGCATTTCAGCACGACGAAAGGCAGGCTTTAAATATGCATTAAATGCAAAGGTTTTAATACTAACTAAAATATTATAATTTGGGTTTGTCGTCAAAACAATATTAATTCTACGTCAGTCACCTCAGGGATAGATATTTTATTTCTTACTTGATAATTCGTACTTTTTATAAATATTTACTTTTTATATTTGTATTTGATACTTCTTATATTTGTTACTTTTTATATTTATACTTTTTATATGAAGGGGCGCCGCCCCTCCATGCTGCGCTCGCCAATCCCCGTAACTCAACTCGTAAGTCGGAAAACTTTGTCCCTTACTCGCTGCTGTTCGATGAGGTCGTTTAGCGAGCTCTTTCATGCCGCCTGTTACGTAAGCATAATACACCTATTGGGAGTCCGCCTCTTATACGCTGGCACTTAAACACTTCAGGAGCTATTTTAACCCGGCCGGTGCAGACGACTAGCCTTGCGCTCCCAATCGATCAATTAAGTCTTTGACTGTGCTGAAGAAATTTTTTATGTTCAAAAAACATAAAAAATAGAATATCTCGTAAAATAAATTGAAATTTAAAAATCTGATGTGGGCAGCACATGCCTTTCCCTACAGACTGATATTCACGTTTTCTTTATTTTAATTACATTTAATTCACTTTTAATTCAATTTTCGTTCTCATTTGATAACTGGACTTCTTTTCAAAGGTGGCGTAGAGAAAATACGAAAAAACTAAAATATCTCGAAAACGGCTAGTCGTAGTGTAATGGGGTTGGTCTTATTTTTTTTTGTTAAACATTACGTATTAAACAAGCATTTTATGGATATATTTGAGCATACGTAGTTTTTAATTTTAGATTTTTGCGATTTTTGCGGCCATTTTGCAAAAAAAGGCAGATTATTTTTCCCAAATCATACCAAAATCTAATTAGCACCAGGGTGTCCCACAAGTGACTTACCTGCCAAATTTTGTGAAATTCGGTCCATTAGTTTTTCAGCTAGAGTGGATACAAACTTTTGCGGGCCATTTCACAAAAAAAAGCGGATTCTTTTATCCCGAATCGTACCCAAAACTAATCAGCACCAGATGCGCCCACAATTGACTTACCTACAAAATTTTATGAAATTCGGTCAATTACTTTTTTAGTTAGAGTGGATACAAAATCTGCACAGACAGATAGACAGACACACAGACAGACACACAGACACACACACAGACGTCACGCTAAAAATATTTTTTTCGTATTCTAGAGGTCTCGAAACGTGTAGATCCGTCGAAAACTCGAGTTGCGATTTTCGACATGATTCCAATACTTTCCCTATACATTACCATGTATTGCAGAGAAAGTAAAAAATCTGAAGTGGGCAGCACATGACTTTCCATGCAGACTTATATTAGCGTTCTCTTCATTTTAATTAAATGTATTTCACTTTTATTCAATTTTCGTTCATATTTTCGTCAATATTTGCGGGCCATTTTGCAAAATCAGGCAGGTTATTTTTTTCGAATCGTACCAAAATCTAATCAGCACCGGGGTAATCCACAAGTGACTTATCCACCGAATTTTGTGAAATTCGGTCCATTAGTTTTTCAGTTAGAGTGGATAAAAATTTTGCGGGCCATTTCGCAAAAAGAAGCGGGTTCTTTTATCCTAAATCGTACCCAAAACTAATCAGCACCAGACTCGCTCACAAGTGACTCACCTACCAAATTTTGTGAAATTCAGTTTATTAGTTTTTTAAATAGAGTGGATACAAAATCTGCACAGACAGACAGACAGACAGACACACAGGCAGACAGACACACAGACACACACACAGACGTCAAGCTAAAAATAGTTTTTTCGTATTCTAACGGTCTCGAAACGTGTAGATCCGTCGAAAACTCGAGTTGCGATTTTCGGCATGATTCCAATCCTTTCCCTATTCATTACCATGTACTGCAGGGAAAGTAAAAAATAGCACCGTCTTGCAAAAAGTCAACTATATAAGTATGTCAAATTTTGTATAATTTCTTAAAGAGGCAAATATATGAAAATAAGGTGACTACAATTGTTTCGAAGGCGTTTTATAGCCCACTTCTTCAGACCGAAAAACGGTGCCTTGTCTTCTCTCCCCAACAGCTAAGGAAGAACTGCGATACGGTAAACAGCCAAACAATCGAATAGATAGATACGGAATACCCGAAGCTAGGACTCGTAGTTGGAATAACAGGTATTTAAATCGATACCACGCCACGGCCATAAACATATCAACACAGGCTAATAAGATGACCTAGTCTACCCATTACGCCAAACGATATAATGGAACAGGCCGCATTGATATGAGATTTAAACTAAAACTGCAGAAAACAAAATTGAAAACTTTAAATTACTAGTAAAATTAAAGGAATAATGAGAAAATAGAGGGAGGGAGAAGTAGACAAAACCATATAAAAAGACAAATATAGCAAAATTGCAAAATAGTAACTAAATAGGAGTGAAAAATGATAAAAGCATTAGAGAAATAAAAACTTACATAGTCATATTCAAAATCCACAAAAATATGTAGTAAATAACAAAATAAATGAAGCAATCTGTATCGGGGGTTAAAAAAGCTAAATTTGTCAAAACACGAAACTGTAAAACCAGTTAATCCAAATATAACTAAGCAGACACCAATAATTAAGGAAATAACAAAAATTGGGAAAACACAACCAATTTTGGAAGGCTACATAAAATCAAACAAAACAAAAATCATACAATACAATTAACACAAAATCAAACTGCTTAAACAATACCAAAGCATGATACTGAAAACAAGAAAAATATGAACAAAAAATATGGAAGTAATTGGTAGCTATTTCAGCTAAATGCATCAATTAATATCAACAAACATGGGATAGAAATTATTAATAAATGCATCAACGCGTTTAATTGCAGCTCTAGTGAACACAGATATATATAGTGATTCAACGCATTTATCAAGATCATATGGAAATAAAATATACTCTATTTCAAATACAATTAGTTTTTATTATAATCTATGTTTGACAATACCATAAAATTTCATATTGAAACTTATATAAGAAAGTTAACTACCGACTTCTGGCTTGACGGACAAGATTATATCCATTGATCTATCAAGACAATTATCTTTTCTACTGCATTTGACGTAGATAGCATTATAATTTATTTTCATATGCATTTATTAACAGTCAGCTGTGTTGAAGGTTAGATATATGTCAACAAAATCCACATTAATCCATTTATTGTATGTCTCACCGAACTTTCAATCTCCAGTCACATTTTGAAACAGTAATTGACTTTTAAGAGCTTTTATCTGCGATATGAACAACACTTCAGTGACATTGATTGGCCATTGCCATAAATATTGTAAAATATATGATCTCCTGATACTGCAATATAAATACTTGAAGAATCCCAATTTACTTCAGAATAGTTTATCGGATTTTAAATTTATATCAATTTGTACAACTTCTTCTCAAAGTTTATATAGTGTTATCGAATGTATAGTTTGCGTATAAAATGTTTAAAGAAGTAAACATTTTAAATAAATAAATAATTAAGTGAAATAAATATAATAATTTTACGTTGCAAGTTGAATGCATAAATTGCGTAGACAGAATCATGCACGGACAGTAAGCCACAGAAAAATCACATTGATATCTCACTGAAAAGAAAAGTAGTGTTCTGAGATGCCTAAAATAATTAATAAGTATTAAAATCTTTACCAATTGTTTTGTTGCTGCAATAGTTTTCCTTTGCATGCACCGAATATCGAAAGGAAAATTAAATATCGTAGAAATTCAAAGAAATTATCATAAAAATACAACATCTTGAAAGTAAAAAATGAGACGAATTTTACAGTACATCATATGTACTATACAAAATAAATGAAAAACAATATAAGTATTATTTTTATCACGATTGCAATCATTACGCTTCGTTGCTATTAAAACAATATGTACTTCAAAATCAACTAACACTTACAATTACCATATGCCGAATATCATAATATATATGGCATATAATATCAGAATTAAAAATAAAAATAATAATAATAATAATAATAATACAATAAACGTTTAAGTACATAGGTGGTTCAAAAAGTAAGGTAACAAGAGCACTCACTGGTGCACAAATTCGGAATGCGAACTAAATGCCATGTCTAGATAAGGTGTTGTGTTGTTGCACGACAACGTACGACCGCATACGGCCTTGGTTACACTTAATTTGGTACAGCGTTTCCGATGGAATGTTCTGGAACACCCACCGTACAGTCCGGATCTCGCACCAAGCGATTTTCAACTCTTCGGACCGTTGAAGAAGCACCTGGTAGGTCGCCATTTCATGCCCGATGCCGAAGTTCAGGAAGCCGTCGTTGAGTGGCTCAGTGACCTGGACCCTGATTTCTTCTATGCAAGTTTCGATAGATTGGTTTACGGATGGAATAATTGCTTCGACAACCATTGTGACTATGTGGGAAAATAATATGCACCACTGCCTTGCTAACTTTGTGTATTTCTTTGATTTCGTGAATAAACCTTTTCTCTCACAGGACTTGTTACCTTACTTTTTGAACCACCCTCGTATGTAGAGATAAGACAATCATTTTGTTTTCCAATATCTAGTACAGTATTTAACTTTACAACGGAGGCTCCTTGTAGGTGTGGTTAGCATGTATAATTCCACGATAGAATGAGCAGCGTCATCATAAGAAATCAGTTGAGATAAAGCCAGATCATTATACCCTGTTTTCATTTTAAAGCCAGGAACTGCATTAGTGCTCGGAACATCGTGGAAATTAGAAATTATGTTGAACAATAGTTTAATTTTGATGAAATTCGCAAAAAAGTTACTTAACATTTTTGGGAGATCAGGGATAAAATTATTATATTATATGGCATTATATTTTGAGATTAATATTTGGATGCCAATTTTAGCAAATGTGACTCAGATTCCTTATCTGAGATAAATTCTAGTAAGGTAGAATCTAAAGAAGCACACTAATATCTTTTGGGACTTTGAAGACTGGTTTATTTACAGCATGGTGGCTTTTTGGAGTTACAGTTCGGTTGGCTGCTTAGGAAAGGTGAGAATAACAGCATGGACATTAGGGTGGAGCGAATTTTTTTTTTCGAATTTTAAATCGGCTAGGGTAAAAACAGTTGCCCCATGGGACAAAACGAATGCTTGATAAATTTTATGTTCCTGAGGTCAAAATTTTATGCGCCGCATGGAGGTCAAATTTCACTATTTCAGGCAAAAAAAGTCTTCTTTTTGTTCGGATACGATTTTTTTTTTGTGATTTGCTCCATGGATCAATCAATCATGTGTAAAATTTCAAGTCCCTGATGTTACATCTTAATGCGCTGCACATATGTTAAGTGGGACGATTTTAGCCGAAAAAAGTCGATTTTCTGAAGTATCCTGTAAAGTTATAGAGGCAGAAGAGGGAGTCTAAAATTTTTAGTGAATGTATCTCAAATATAATTAGGCTTTTAAATAAATATTTTTCGATTTGTTACTACAGTAACGCTGATAGATGTAGAATAAAAATAAGTTATTTAAACTTATTTATTTCCCTAAATTACATTTTGGAACTAACAGTAAGGCATTTTGCTTGTAATAATATATACTATTCTCGTGACATAAGATGTATTGCAGTTGTTGTTCACAAAATAAAATATAGGAAAAGATATGAAAAACACTGAATTGAAAAAAAATATGCATAAATTCCCACATAAATGTTAAAGAAAATTAAGCAGAAAAATTCTAATTTTGTTTTAAAAGTATTTATAAGTTTCCTTGACTGAATTTTCGCTCGGAATTTTTGCTAGGTTGCTCATCTCTATATACTTTTCTGCTACAATTTGAACGTATCTCTCTGTTGTCTGAGCATGGAACGGGAATTTTGGAATATTAATTCCCAGCATACATCCCTTTCCTGATATTGCAAGATAATAATTCAGCATCTGGAATACTCATAGTAAGAGGTGGTTCATATCTGTCGGTTGTTCGCCAGTCGATAAGTGCAGTGGAATCATTTGCTCTGAAATTAAATTCCTGAACACTAAAATTTCTCACTCCCTTTAAAACATTCGTAGATTTTCTTGGTTCCGTAATTCTTCTGACAGCTAGTTGCCTTACGTGTTCTCTGTCATCTACAAGCATTGACAGGAGAATATTTTCTTGGCGCAAGAAAAAATATTTATTTGTATTACTGGATCGATAACATCTTTTAAATCCGCTTTCAAGTATCTGGAAAGATGGATCATATTTCAAATCTGCCGCAGACCCTCCAAGCAGAGTGATTTTACCTTTATCCTAAACCACATAGGTGCATAAACTGTCATTATAAATGTTGCAAGAGTAATGAGGCTTTCCGATGGATTTTCAGTTCAACATATAATCTTAAAATTCTACAAGCTGCTGCAAGCCCCCTAGAGTGTGCAACTGGTCCTGGTTTCATGGATGCAAGACCACGAGGGAAGACACCGGTGAAAACTGCTTGGCATACATCATACAAATACATTTGATCAGAGCTCAACTTCAAATCTGTTACTTCGAAAGAAAAATTTTCTCATCTAATTGGAAAATATGTTTTCACTGCAATATTTTCACAATTTTGGATTGCTTTTTCGATAGGCCCAGAAAATATATTGGGACCTTTATTCTCTCCATCGAGATTTTTTAGAAGATGTTGAAAAGGTAATTCATTTGCGTTGTACTTACAAATGCACCATTGCAATGGACGATTTAATGCCACTTCCAATATACGTATAACTTCCTCCTTCACCCCAGTCTTTACATTTGTCCCATGACAGCCTACAGCGATCAAACTATCATGGGAAATTTGTTGATTTTTAAAGTAAGTTTCGCCACAAATAACTTTGGCTTCACCAAATGAAACTGCAATGTGTCCAATATAGACAGGGTTTGGTTCTTGTGCCAGGGTGTCATGTTCTTCTTGGACTATTCGTCTATAATACTTCGATGCCTTTTTTACTTGAAGTATGGTTGAATCCTTTCTCCCACCGAATACAAACCGAGGAGTGAGAAGCTTCGGTTTATATTGAGTGGTTTATATACGCTGGTAAGAAAAGCCCTCTAGCATTCCCATATAAAAATACGTGAGCGATTGCGAAATCAAAAACCAAAAAAGAAAAGGCTCCTAAGGATTACAAAGATTCTGGAATCTATGAAAAGAGTAAAAATAACTAGGGAAATATGTCGTAAAGTTATGGGTCAATAATTGTTTCTTATAGCCTAATAACGCATATAAAGAACATTTCATAACTGCGCATTTTTAGATTAAAACGGTCTCTTTTCTTAGCTGAAATAGTTACATTTGACCTCTGTGCGGCGCATGAAGATGTGACTTCGGGGACTTGAAACTTTACGCATGCTTGTTTCATTCCATGGGCTAACTGTTTTGACCCTGCCCGACTTCGAAATAAAAAAAAAATGTTTTTCGCATCCGCACAAAAAGAGGATTTTATGGACTAAAATAGTGCATTTTGATCTCCATGCGGCGCATGAAATTTTGACCTCAGGAACATAAGATTTTTCACACATTCGTTTTGTCCTACAGAACAACTTTTTTTCACCCTGGCCGATTTCGAATTTAAAACAAAATTCCCTATATTTTTCACTCTACCCTAATGGACATACCTGCATAAAATTACTTTTATATGTAAAATTTTATATTACTACGAAAATCTGGATTTTAAAATTAAATATGTTAACGCGATATTCTGTCCAAATCATATTTTCTAATTTTTGACACAATTATAACACATAATTTTTTTAAATGCCATTTGTTTAGAAAATGAACATGAATGTGGAGCAACTCGGATTTCTCATAATAAAATCAGTTTTATCCATATTTTGCAAGAAAAAACTTGAAAATTCGGTATCGGGGGTTCAAATGATTACAACTATAGCTTGTTAACCATCGTTTTAAAGGGCTTGCAAAAATATTTCGAATGATATCTGTGGCGAAACCAAATTAATAATTTATAATTAATTATTAAACTTAACACATTATCAAGTATTTAAACTAGTACCTGCTATCATGGCCTCAATAACCCACCATAGTTACTTTATTGTCTAACCCGTTTTTTATGAAAGGGAATTTTATTAATAAACATAAAATTAATTTCACTTATCCAATAAACAGACTTAAAATTGCTCAAACAAAACTTTATTAATTAATATATTTAATATTATATTTTAACACATTATCAAGTATTTAAACTAGTACCTGCTATCATGACCGCAATAACCCACCATAGTTACTTTATTGTGTAACCCGTTTTTATGAAAGACAATTTCATTAATAAACATAAAATTAATTTCACTTATCCAATAAACAGACATTAAATTTCTCAAACAAAACTTTATAAATTATTATATTTAATATTATATTTTAGAATTACCTAATCTTAAGTCAATAGCTATATTTACAATTTACTATCTTTATATTATAGCTTCTTTGACTTAACTGATTCGGTAGTGATACATTTTGCATTATCTCACCGACATCTCATCCGGTAACAAAATTCCTTATATTAGGATATGAAAAGTCTACCGTTTTTTATCTTTGGAGTACAGTAGGTCATCTTTGGGCAACATTCACTAAAAACGCCTTTTACTTGCATATTTCACCACATAGACATTTTTGTACAACATTAACCACGATATTTTAGCGAGAGACTAATAGCTCATTTTACGTACATATATCACAGCAACTATATTGAGAGTGTTGGGGCACATTTTTACGTGTTTATTCCACAATAAATCTTCCGATGATATTTTTTCTTCCTTGATGCACGGGGAAAACTCGAATCCCCCCCTTGCCTCAATCCTTTGCACCCATTGGTTCTACTGTATCTATTTGCCAATTAGCTATAGTCATCTGGGCGTGGTCCACATTGGCTTTCATTGGTTACTTTGTGATGCCCGCGGGTTCGCTTGCGTCCATCGTTATATCTCTCATGCTGTCATGCTTCATTTATTAATTTTACATAAACTGTCTATGATTCATTTATTAGTCGTAAATAAATTGTCTAAATTGGACTTCCCATTATAAACTCAGGCGTCGCCTTGTCGCCGAATATGAAACTATTTTTTGTACAGCTGTATCCTTACAGCACCATATTTGACAATGTACCCCAGGGAAGTAACTTGCCCCCAAGGGAAGGCTAATGACGTCACGAACAACAAAGATTCATTGTGGCAATTTTTCACAACAGTAATTGAAACTATAAAGTCTCGTGAACATTGAGACATAAATACACCTTTATTTACGTGGTTATGTCAAATTTTGTCTTAAGCTATTATGCTAACAAAATATAAAATTTCGAATAAATTTCGAAATTTTCGTTCGAATTTTTAAAGAATTCTATCTAGTTTTGTATTTTTATAGCAAATCAAATATACAGTTCCATGAAAAACCATTAATGTTTGTGGCTGCTATCGTGTAAACAAGAAATCGACCACAGACATACAGACAGACAGATAGACATCACTCCAAAATTAGTCAAAACGTGATTAGTACATCTTAAAACATATGACATCAAAATCTCGAACTCGAAATTTTCGTAAAAAGCATACTTTCTCTATAATATATTGCATAGTGTGAGTAAGTAATAGAGGGGGCAGATTAATTCAAGTCTTTTCCGATCACACCTCGTTGTGCTCGAAACCCTGGAGTTAGTCGTGGGTTGAGTCATAGAGCTGAATTCAAGTAAAAAAGTCTGATGTGGGAAGCACATGACTTTCCCTGCAGATTCAAGTTCATTTTTTTCTTTATTCCCTTCATAATTCATTACATAATTCCTTCATTATTGAGTTTAATTGCTCTAAGTAACAAGCATGATTAATTAAAATTAGACTGAATTTACACTTTTAATTTAGCCTTCCTTTCCATTTCGTAACTGCACTTATTCTCAAAACCTGGTTGGCAAAAATGCGAGTTAACTCAAATATATTAGAGAACGGCTAGACCTAGAGTAATGAGGTTGATCTATTTTTTTCATCGTTAAAAACCATGTATAAAATAAACATTTAATTGATACGTTAGAGTATACGTAGTTCTTTTTTTTATATTTAAAGATCTTTGCGGGCCATTGCGCTAAAAGGCAGGTTCTTTTTGTCCGAATTATACCAAAATCTAATAAGCACTAGGCTAATTTACAAGTGGTTTATCTACCAAATTTTGTGAAAGTCGGTCTATTAGTTTTTCAACTGGAGTGGATACAGGCAGTTTTTGAGGGCCGGTTCTTTTATCCCGAAACGTTTCAAAATATAATCAGCACCAGGATCTCCCACAAGGGACTTATCTACCAAATTTTATGAAATTCGGCTATTTAGTTTCTCAGTTAGATTGAATACAAAATATGCCCAGACAAACAGACAAACACACACACAGAGACACACTCACACACATACAGATACACACTCACACACAGAGACGTCACACTAGTAATAGTTTTTTCGTGTTCTAGAGGTCCGAAACGTGTAGATCCGTCAAAAACTAGAGTTGCGATTTTCGACACGATTCCAATACTTCCCCTATACATTATCATGTATAGCATTGAAAGTGAGAAAATGGAAAAAATACCCTAAACTCATTTAATAGAAACGAAGCAAGATATTTTTACTGTGTAATTATACTGTCTTTAAATGCAATTGCTTCTGATAGCCGCTTTCCTGTTTTAGAACATAATTGCGCCTGTAAAGGTCAACATTGTTAACTGTTAGGTACAAATAATAAATTATTCCAATATAGTTTCTTAGACTGCAAATTTCAATCAATCTATGGTGAATGGGAAGATACTCACCGCTTTGGAAATCTTAATGCAGTTGCATGCATTAAATCGCCTTAATTACTAGCATAGAAAATCTACAGATTCCACAGGAATCAGGAAATTGAGGTAGTTTAGATAATTTTACTTGAATGAAGAATTCGAATATTTAAAATAAGTTCTAAGTTTCGCTTCCAACATAGAAGAAAATATGATTGTATAAGTTTCTTAATTGATGTAACGTATTCTGACCAGCTGGCGAGTTGTGGTTCAAGTCCTCGTAGAGAACTGAAGATCATGAAAATGCCATCGAGCAGCCTTGTCCTGTAGATTGGCTGCAATAAGAAAGTAAGGCCACAATAATGGAAATATTCCATAGAAGAAACCAAAAAATATCAGGAATAAATATTATTTTTGTCTCTCATCTCAATAAATATCCTGAAGCCGACAAACCCTGTTGATTATCTGCAATAAGTAGGAGTAGTCACAATAACGGGAGCAGTCCATAGCAGGTACCATAAAATATCAGGAATAAATATCGATGTTTTCTCTTATCTTATTACTTTTGTTACATATGGCAATTTCTGTGTGTTTTAAAATTAGCTATGAAAATATTGAATCTTTATTTTACTAATTTTTGTTATTTGAGGAACTTTTAATTTCATATTTACGACGATTTGATCCTTGATTTTAATAAAGAGAATGATTGATCCGTAATTGAAAAACACAACACGTAGCATTCGAGAGAGATTAATATATACTTTAAGAATGTGTGTGGGAACAGTAACATAAATTTTAACTTTCTAATATCTTTATTTCAATGAAAACCCATATATGCTTTTACCCATATTATTAACACTCTACAACAAAGTTGAAAAGTGTTTAGGATTTTGCTCATTCTGTCTGTCTGTCTGTCTGTTCGTTAGCACGATAACTGCCGTAAAAATGACTTAATCAAAATGAAATTTTAGTATGTTATTCAGACGGTCTGTAGGACCTACGGGAATATAACTGAATATTATCACCCAATTAGTTTTGGATTGAACTCGGGTTGAAAAAATGAAATACATTAAGCCCTATGGGACCTAATTTTTCAAACATTTTTAGGCGGATTTAAAATTCACAAGTTGCTTCGAAAATTTCAGGTAATATTCAAATTGTTCTATAAAATATATAAAAAAAATTAGCGATATATATTCAGTAGTTTTTTAAATAAAAATTAAAATAATAATAACACCTCTTATATGAAGCGATCACGTGACCATATGAAAAGATCACGTGATCCACTTGTTGTTGTTGTTGTTGTTGTCGTGTCCCCCTAATATTACATTTAAGGAAGAATGAGTGCACTGCTCCTGTTTAGTCTAATGACCCGAGGCACCCGAAGGTAGAACGTGACCCACTTCAAAATGATATATGGCATCTATCTTGTCTCAAAATCGTGATTTTTTAAAGTTCTTTTTAATTCATATTGAGTGTTGTATCCGTCCTAAAAACACTTTATTTTGCTTAAATTCTGTGCATCTACATACTGAAACAACGCAATTACAATATATTTGAGTTTAAATGCTCATCCAAATTTGACTATTTCTATAACGAAGCCTATTTTTCACCTATGTAAAATGTAAACAACAAAGTATGTAGAATGAGTTGTATTAGAATTGCTGTATTTCTTTAACACAAAATCATTTAGTTCATGGAGTCTGAATAGCTGATATGAATCAAATATTCATTGATTTTACAAAGAGAAGGACGATTTTTTTCGGTGAAGTTTTATGCATAGAGTTTAATTACGTGTAGCTTCATGGTCTTAATTTTTAAATAAAATAAATTATTATAGTATTCGGATGAATGACATGAATGGGAAATTATTTATGAATGGAATGCTGCTTTTATAGAGAGAGCCAGGCGTGTTATTTTTTCTATGACGTCATTTGAATGAATTTCAGTGGTTTTCGATGAAGTTTTCAAATATAATAAATTATCGTAGTATTATGATAATTCTAAAATTATTACCGAGGAATGTATTACATTTTAGAGATGTTTAAATCAGGCAATTTATAAGTCAATGCCATAATTTGAATAAAGTTCATTTTTTTCGATGAAGGTTTAAGTTTTCAAATATTATAAATTAATGCAGTATTGTGATAAGTTTTAAAATATTACCGAGGAATGTATTGCATTTTAGACGTTTTTAAATAAAATTACATTGAAGTTGGAAAGTGTTTCATAATCAATGCTTTAAGCATGATTGATCTCTCTTGCTTTATTTATTACCCATCAAAACGATAATATCTCATGTTTGTTTCCTTTGAGAGATATCTCGCTGTATGTGAAAAAAATAAATTTAGTATCTTGAAAACAGTTCAGGATAAATCTAAAATAATGGTAATAGTTTTATTTCAGTTAAAAATACTCTCAAGACATTCATATATTTGTTATTAGTGAAAAAATATAAGTGAAATAAAATTGAAGTGAATAATATTTAGAGCATGGGGTTCTGATTTTTAAAAGACATAAAAATAGTTCAGATTTTTGCCACCACGGGCTAAAGTGACGTTGTAAGGTCCATTTTTACAGTAAAATAGGCAGAGGAAGTATAGAAAGTTAACATTTTACAGGCATTTTGAAAAGGACATCACATTTACATTTTATAAGTATTTAGTACATTTTAGTACATACGCATGTAATTAATTTTTATAATGGCATCATTTACATGTGTGATTCAATGTAGTATTTTCCTTGCATATGTTCCAAAACGTGAATTCTCTGAACAGCATTTTCTACTGAAGAATGGAGCAGGTCTCTATTGATTTGCTTGACTTGCAATGTTATTGGGTTTTTCAAAGTACCTAAATGATCCACATTCTCTTGGTATACCAAGCGCTTCGCATGACCCCACAACCAAAAGCCACAAGGGGTCAGTCAGATCAGGTGAACTGGCTGTCCACTTCATAGGAAACGCTCGACTAATTATTCAGTTGTTGGTAAAATGCTGTCGTAGGACTTCCTGTGCGCGCAATCCAATATGAGGGGGTGCTTCATCCTGCATAAATATCGTAGATTCAAGACATCCACGCTGTGGAAGTTGCAGAATAACAAAGGTCAGCAGCATTGTTCGATACCTCTTAGGATTGACGGAGATTTCTGTACTTCCTATGCCTATTTTACTCCAAAAATTGATCTTATAGTGCCACTTTGTCCCGCGGCGGCAAAATTTCGAACTATTTTTTTAATCAAAACCCCATGGTCTAAATAGCATTTACTGTGAATTTGGTTGAGTTTGGCCCAACAGTTTTTGCACTATCGGGCTCTAAACACATCTACTTTAATTATGACCACCCTGTATATAAAATGTTTTTTTTCTAACCAGTTAACAAAATTTATTTAATAGATTTTTTTAATGTTTCATAAAATAATTTTTTACTGGGGCCTTATTTCAAGCTTTATTTTCAAACTTTATCCATATAGTGTAGGAATTATAGAGTTTGTTGTTTACATTGATTTAATATATAATATTTTGTTACCATTAATATCTAGCACTTTCATAGAAAATAAAAACTACGTAAATACACCATAAATATAACACTTCATACGTATAAAAGTAAACTGGTCTAATAGTTTTAAAGGCAAAAAAACAGCCTTCTTCATCAGGGCCGATGAGAAGCACTACCTCCTTTAATCATGTCGGGAAATTGCGGATTTGACTTTAGTAAGTTTAAGGTAGCGCTTTGTGCTAGCTTTGTTAAGAAGGTTGCCATTTGTCTTTGAAACTAGTAGACTAGTATATATTTGTATTTATAGCGTATTTACGAAATTTTATTTATTATGCTTTATTTTAACAGTTTTAGGCGAGTATTTTATGTAGTACTACTCTGTTACCATTAACACATAATATTTTGTTAGCATTATTTTTGTAGCATTTTGTTACCATTATTATGCACTACAAAGAACTGTTGAAGAGTAATAGATCTTGCATTTCAACATTTTTATTCTCGAAATAAATACGCTCAATCAAGCAAAGTAGCCTCTTATTTTTATGTAACTTAATATGAGGATAAGCACTGGGTACATCAAGAACATCAGAAGAACATTAGTGGATAAATGATAACAATAAACCAAATTCCATTTCGTGGTTGGATTTCTTACATGCTATTAAATAACGGCGTTATAAAGAACGAGTGGTGCTTAATACATTCAACGAAAAATAATCTTAACTAGCAGTTTTTTCTTCCAATTTAATGTTAAAAATATTATTTTATTGAACGTAAGGATTATCCTTCCCGACCTTCAAAATTTCTGTTAATTTAATATCTGAGTAAAGCAACCCATATTTAAATTCATTTATTTCAACGTCTTAAAATACACAGTAAAAAAATCTGAAGTGCTTAACACATATTGTTCCCTACGATATAGTACAATGCAGTTTTGTTTAAAAACAATAACTAGGCAGCGTCAATCTAAAGGGAGAGGTGTTATTCGTGCACAAATAAATTATAAAATGCTTCTTTATTGCATAACATTTGATTGACTACTTAATATTCGACAACGGGTTTACAAGAAAAATATTAAGTCATTTATTGCAATGTGTCCAGTCAACTTAATTGTCTAAGATTTTAAATGTTCGTAAATTTGGCGACTTGTTAGTAATTTTGACATTTTTGTCAATGAGGCGATATTTTCCAATTTGGCGGCATTTTGCAAAAAGTCGTTTCTAACAGACAGACATAGAGAAGAGATTTTCATATATGGGATTAAATATACCAGAACTTAAAGCTTTACAATGTGAGCGAACAAAAATAATAATAATTTTAACGAGTGTATAATAAATACATGGCGTTAAACAGTTCGCTGAGGGAGATAGAGTTCGCCCGTCGATTGTGATTGGTATAATCATATTCGACGAACGCTGCCGAAGAACAAAATCGAAGAACCAAATATCATTTACAGAACATCGAAAATGTATTTATATCTTCATAAATCATAAAACATAACCATAGCTCGATTGTTTTAATAAACGATTTTTTTAAAATTGCTGAACTATAGAGATAAATGTAAGGAGGTAAAACTTCATATTAAGAAAACACCAATATCGTTTGAGACAATAATTCTGGTGGTGCTAGGATGAGATAAGTAATCCCGAATTGTATGCATTGGTATAGCAAGCAGTCTAAAATATTGATTTTAACCGTCAATTTTGTAAAAATAAATTATTATAGCAATCCAAATCAAAACGGAAATAATTAAGAACATGCCTTTGTATTCATTTTTTTTTTACCTTTCAAGCTTTTTTTATCTCTATATTCTGTACTCTATCATGCTGTATCATAACTATGGAAAAAATGCCCTTAATTTAGAAATAATCGAAAATACATATACAAAAATACATATACTATATATACTACGTCTTTCTTTGTGCCAACTAACAATACCAGCTAATTTACTAACACTAGTGACACCTAGATATAATTCTCAAAGCTTTATGAAATTTTCATGCGTTTCATCCATAGGAGTTTTATATCCTTCTTTCTAACTGCATATGCCTGATTAACGCACGGGCCTCCGGAGCCGCAGCCCTGGGTTTCCCCCCAGACTTAACATCAGAAAGATTGACTTTTAACATTGAACGATTTTCTGAATCCACATATCTAAAGGTAAAATCGTCATAATATGTAACTTGATGAATTTTATAAATGTCGAAATTTCGCACAAATCAGCCAAATAGTCTCTGAGACACGATGTCATCAACAGAAACAGTCGATATCTTAAGTAAGCTCTGCTCGTACCTTGCTACGATTCAATACATATTGCAGTCTATGTAATCCCATTGAGAATCAGAAGACCTCTAATTGCATATAATCTCACAAATCTTTTAGTTTGTTCAAGACATATCACGCCGGTAGGAAAGTAAAATTTGCAATAAGTGAAGAACGGAATAAATAACAGCACCTTTTTACAGTTACATGTCCTTATAATAAAATATCAAATAATTTGATTCCGGAACAGTATTCCATTTTTATGGATCGTACATTATTTTTAAATATATGTCTGATATTTCGAAATCGGGACATGCAAGTATGGTATAAATTCTGCCATTCACTTTTAAATAAATAATTTTTAAAAATATTTTATATAATAAAGTGTGTATTCATAATTGGCATTATTCGTCGCATAATTTTTATCGATTTTTTAAATCTCCTCTATATCTGCTACTGTGACAATTGATAACCAAAGCATATGATATTGAAATACGGATCTTGGCAGATAATGCGCCGTCCCATTAAAACGCAGTTCTTAGAAAATCTGCAGTGCCTAAATATAATGAACGATTTCATTCCAGACGATCATCGCCGAGGATTTTTTTGCAAAAGATATCTATATAAATAAAACTAGCAGCATACCCGTTCTTCGTACGGAGTATATAATATAAAGAAACTTGAAATTCATAATCATGCCCAAATTCTTATAGTATACTAAATGACATGTTTAATCAAAATATTCTGTTAAAATATTTAATATAATGCTCCTAAAAAGAAGTTTAAGAATCTCTGTTCTCGCTATATAAAATTATCTTCATGGACATATCTGAAGAATAAAACATCTTGGACCCCTTATGTAGGCAAATATAAAAAAAAAATATGGAATTGAATCAATATATGCAAAATAAAAGCGTTAAAATTGTATGGGACCCGTACTAATTATATACGCGAATATTAGAAAATATAACCTGTATTAGTAGATTACATGTATAAATTGAAAATACCAATAAACCCGTAATCTTTAAATCTGAAGACAATCATTTATTCCAATATATGTCAAAATTAAAGTGCTAAAATTATATGGGAAGATATACACGTACTACTTATAATGTCCGATTATTAGTAGAAGATTACCCGTTTTGCAATATGAGTCACAAATGTTTTTTGGTAAAATACAACAGACGACGTAATAAATTGAATATATAATTAATCCCCGTAATCTTCATACCAGAAGACTGTACTTGATTCCAATATATATGCCAATATATGTCAAAATATATGCCAATATACCTGTACTACTTATATTCTCGCAGGTTAGAAGATATACCCGTGCATTCCTAGAAGATTACTCGTACAACGTACAATATGCGTGTGTCAGCAATTTTTGCCGCAATAAAACAATGGCGTAATAACTTAAAAATATCAATAATCACTGAATCAATAATTCCGGAAAATATCAATAATAATAATGTTTAAACCTGAAGAGTATAATTGATATTATCCAGTCCAAAATGAAATGGCAATGAAATTTATTTTATATACATATCTTCATTATTCAAATCGGAAAGGATTTAATAAAAATCGTCTGCCGCATAAACACATTGGATTTAAATCCGTTGCTAAGCGACATGATATCATTTTCTTCAAATAAATTGGTAGAACAAATATCGTCTAAATAGTTATATTTCTATGGAACATTTGGCGAGAGTTTCGTCAAATTAGCGACATTTTAAAAAATCGCTAAATTTTTCGCCAAGTGGGACTGTAGAACTGACAGTTCCACTTTGCGACAAATTGACGAAATATCATCACAATACTATCCCCTAACAAAAAACAATTAATATCATTTATGTAGCGCAATTTTATCAATTTCAAGATATTTTTATAGATTTGAAAACATTTTTATCAATTTGGTGACATTTTAAAAATTCGCTAAATGTATTACTAAGTAGGATGGTTGGTCTGACAGATAAATGCTAACCAAACATCATTTCAGTACTCTCTTCTAACAAAACAAAAAAAATTTCATTGATATGTAGAAGACCCAAGCCACACGACCAACCCGAAGGTTTATGGCAGCTGTTTGTGTGTCGTTTATATCAATTTGGCGACATTTCCGTCAATTTGGCAAAGTTTAAGAAAAGTTGTCAAATTAGCGATATCCCTCCAAATTCGTAGCTTTGAATTTGCAGATCTGAATGAAACATTCTTATCCCGTTTCAATATACTAAATGAAAACACTACAATTGTATTAGAAGATATACCCGCTCTACTCTTTTTCTGTTTCAACAATCGGCTATATGAATTTATTGGCTAAACACAATATATGAGTTTAGTAGCTAAATACGATATAAGCTTGAAAACTCTTTGCCAAAATAAATGAAATTGATGTACGCAGTCAGCAATTAATGTAATTAAATGAAAAATCAAACCGTCCATTCATAAGATATACTTTTATATCCATTTATCCATTTATTTATTATTTAAATCGAAAAAAAAAATAAAAACATTAACAAACACATTTAATTTAATTGCGATGCCGAGCAACATGATATATCCTCCTAAAATGTTAAAATTTATTAACCACTAACAGCACACCCGTTATTCGTACGGAGTGTATAATTTAAAGAAACTTATAGTTCGCAATCATGTGCAAATTCTGTTAAAATATTAAATTTATTGCTCCTAAAGAGAAGTTTAAGAATATATGTTCTCACTATGCAAAATTATCTTCACGATCAGATCTGAAGAATAAAACATCCTGCCCCTTTTGTAAGCAAATTTACAGAAGAAAAAATAGGAATTGAATGAATATATGCAACCCCGTACTAATTATATTGTCGCAGATCAGAAAATATGCCAATGTGTTAGTAGAAGATTACCCGTATTACAATATGCGTCTCAAAAATATTTGCCAAGATAAAAGAGATGACGTAATAAATTGAAAACATCAATAATATCCGTACTCTTTATACCAGAAGGTCGTAATTGATTTCAATATATGCCAATATATATCAAAACATATGTCAATATACCTGTACTACTTATATTCTCGTAGATTGAAAGATATACACGTGTATTTGTAGAAGATTCGTACAACATACAATATATGAGTTTAAACAATTTTTGTCATAATAAAATAATTGCATAATAACTTGAAAATATCAATAATCCTTGAATCAATAATCCCCGAAAATATAAATAATAATAATTTTTAAACCTGAAGACCGTAATTGATATTATCCAGTCAAAAATGCTATAAGAAAAATCAAATCGTTCTTTTCTAAAATATATTTTTATATCCATTTATTTATTATTCAAATCGAAAAAATAATTATTAAAATTAACAGACAGATTTAATTTAATTGCGTTTCTGAGTAACATGATATAAGACAGAATCTTATAACACGTTAAATATGTCATGTCTTATAACATAAACTGCGAAATTAAATAACGATTTTGATTTCTCTATACTTCTCATTGTTCCGTAAAAGCTTGTTTTAAATAAACCATGAACCATGGAGATAGATTTCCCCTTTAAATCAAGTTTCAAACAATACATGTTTTCAGAAAGTGACTAATTAACGCAAAAAATCTCCCATCAAACTCAGAGATTAAATTTTAATTCACTTTCAAACGATTTTCAAGCTTTTCGTTTGGATAAACCACGGAGTTAGGGAGTAGAACTCCTAGGAAAAAGTTCCGTTTTTCATTAATATCTCGACAACCCCAGGTCTTAGAAACTCGAAACTTGGACAAAATTTATGGGGGGATATTTCAAGGCTATCCACCAAATTTCATTAAATTCGGTTTAGCCGTTTTTCCGTGATGATGAGACAAACGAAAATGTCGTTTTTTACTAATATCTCGAGAACCACTGGTCGTAAAAACTCAAAACACGGATATAATTTTAAGTGGGGCTATTTCTGGGCTACCCACAAAATTTCATCAAATTCTGTTCAGCCGTTCTCCCGTGATGATGGGACAAACAGACAGACAGACAGACAGACAGACAGACAGACAGACAGACAGACAGACAGACAGATTTTCATTTTTATTTATATAGATTGTAAATCTGCCTGTCTGTCTGTCTGTTTGTCCCGTCATTACGGGAGAACGGCTGAACCGAATTTGATAAAATTTTGTGGATAGCCTGGAAATACTTCCACTTAAAATTTAGTCCATATTTGGAGTTTCTACGATCAGTAAATCTCGAGATATTAGTAAAGAACAAAATTTTCGTTTGTCTCATCATCACGGGAGAAAGGCTAAACAGAATTTGATGAAATTTTGTGGATAGCCTTGAAATAGCCGCCCATAAATTTAGCCTGAATTTCAAGTATCTAAGTCCAGAGGTTGTCGAGATATTAATTAAAAACGAAACTTTTCCCTAGGAGTTCTACTCTCTAACTCCGTGATTGAGATTGAAATGAAATTGTTTGATTTGATTTGAAAGTAAAACACGGTGGTGTTTTTTTTTTAATGAACTAGATTGCATTTGGTAATAAATGATGCCCATAAAACTATTCAAGTTTCAGATTGTCGGTTTTTTATGTGTTATTTAGGCTTTAAGCATCATATGTTCAAAGCCCAAGAAGTTTACATAAGTGTAATCTTTCTAATTATTACTTGTGTAGAGTATATAAGAATATTTTTATTTATCTGAAAAAATATATACATTTATTTAAACTCATAAGGAAACAAACCAATTATTATTCGACCAATATTTATATCCTTGCTTAATTCGAATGTATATTACCTACGCTCAATAATATTCGGTGAAAAACGTTTTACGATGCATTCTTACTTAAAGTTATTCAAATGCAAATTTCGATTTTTTAAATTTCATCACTATAACATTTTATGTAACTGAATTGGAAAATTTCAAAATGTTTTAAAATATTCTTCATATTTTGCTGTGGCTACATTATTCACTAGTTTCACACCTTAGAACCACATGAATGATATATATGAATAATAAGCAACTATAGCTGAAACTCTTTAATATACAATATAGAGTAATAAACACCTCCATATAACGAACAATTGTTTAGAACCCAGTTCTGAAGTATTTATAATACATTTCAGTGTAAATATTACTGAATAGCGAGCACTATAAATAACAAACAATTATTTTGCTCCATGAAGTTACAAACTCATGTAGTTATCAAGGACGAAAATATGAAAAAAATATCACGGCATTTTGTTATTATGTTCTAAGTACTAAGGTCAATATAGCGATGATAGGGTTGATATAGCGATGCGTGAAAAAAGCAATAGACGATTTGTGTGATTTTATACTTTTAGACACGCTGGTAGAAAATACTCTACTAAAAAAAGTTACCTACTAAAAATATTTATTGATTAATGGACTTAGAGCTTCAAACACTGAAAATAAACAGTTTTCTCAGTTTTCTCACACAAAACTCATTTGCTAGATTTGATAAGAGCAAATTCAAACAAAGAAAATCAGATAATTTCAAACAAACTCGAATAAAAATTCAAAAATGTGCAAAATGATTAGTTATTGAACCATTTTTTTTTCAGAACAAACAATAAAATACAGAAAAAATGCCAAAATCAGACACAAGCTAATATTTTTTTCTACAGAACAAATAAAAACAAACAATTTAAAACCAAAAAAAAAATTATTTTGCAATTAAAAAACTAAAACAAACTCTAACAAACGCAAACTTAATACAAAACAAACTTAATACAAAAACAAACTTGATACAAAAACAAATCAATTCCATATATTTTTTCCGAGCAAAGAAAACGGAGTCAAAAAGGCAGAAACATACTCATATTTTTATAAAAGTCTCCAAATAGAGGAATCATATTTTGTTTTCAAACAAAACTGCTACATTGGTGTAATTGAATAACCAAGTGTGAGTATATCTTAACATAACACACAGTTAAATTTCCTAAACAATAAAAACTGTGTAAGAAAGGTAACTATTTATTATTTAAATAATTTTCTAATAAATAATTCCCGAATCTATATAAATAAAAATGAAAATCTGTCTGTCTGTCTGTCTGTCTGTCTGTCTGTCTGTCTGTCTGTCTGTCTGTCTGTCTGTCTGTTTGTCCCATCATCACGGGAGAACGGCTGAACCGAATTTGATGAAATTTTGTGGGTAGCCTAGAAATAGTCCCACTTAAAATTTAGTCCATATATGGAGTTTCTACAATCAGTGGTTCTCGAGATATTAGTAAAAAACGATATTTTCGTTTGTCTCATCATCACGAGAAAACGGCTGAATCGAATTTGATGAAATTTTGTGGATAGCCTTTAAATAGCCCCCCATAAATTTAGCCCAAATTTCGAGTATCTAAGACCAGGGGTTGTCGAGATATTAATGAAAAACGAAACTTTTTCTTAGGAGTTCTCCTCTCTAACTCCGTGGTTTATCCAAACGAAAAGCTTGAAAATCGTTTGAAAATGAATTAAAACTGTATCTCAGAGTTTGGGGGGAGATTTTTTGCACTAATTAGTCACTTTCTGAAAGCATCAATTGTTTGAAACATGATTTAAATGGGAAATCTATCTCCTTGGTTTATATTATACAAGATTTTACTGAAAAATGAAAAGTATAAAGAAATAAAAATGGCTATTAAATTTTGCATTTTATGAGGAAGATTCTATCTTATATCATGTTGCTCGGCAACGGAATGAAATTAAATGTGTTGTTAATATTTATTATTATTTTTTCTATTTGAATAATAAATAAATGGATGTAAAAATATATTTTTAAATGAACGGTTTGATTGTTCTTTTAATTATATAAATTGCCGACCGCGTACACGACTTTCATTTATTTTAGCAAAGTGGTTTCCAGCTCATATATTGTGTTTAGCTAATAAACTCATATATTGTGTTTATCCAATAAATTCATTTAGCCGATTGTTGAAGCAGAAAAAGATTGGAACGGGTGTATCTTATAATACAGTTTTAGTGTTTTCATTTAGTATATGCAAACGGGATCAGGATATTTTATTCTTCAGATCTGCAAATTCAGAACTACGAATTAAGCGGAATATCTCTAAATAACTTGGTAACTTCTCTTAAACTTTACCAAATTAGCCGAAATGTTTCCAAATTTATAAAATTGGCGCAAATCAATGATTTGCTTTTTAGAATAGAGTACTGAAATGATGTTTTGGTAGCATTTGTCGATCAATCCATCCATCCTACTTAGTAACACATTTAACGAATTTTTTAAATATCACGAAATTGATAAAAGTATTTGTGAGTCTATAAAAATATCCTGGAATTGATAAAATCGCGCTTAATAAATGAAAATAATTGTATTTTGTTAAGGGATAGTATTGTGATGATGTTTCGTCAATTTGTCGCAAAATGGGTCTATCTGTTCTATAGTCCCACTTGGTGATAAATTTGGCGATTTTTTAAGTTATCGCTAAATTGACTAAAATGTCGCCAAACCTTCCATGGAGATCGCATTATTCAGACGATATGATTTCCATCAATTTATTTGAAGCAAATGATATCATGTCGCTTAGCAACGGATCCAATGTGTTATGCCGCATACGATTTTATATTAAATCTTTTCCGATTTGAATAATAAAGATATGTATATAAAATAAATTTCATTGGCATTGCATTTTTGACTGGATAATATCAATTACGGTCCCCAGGTTTAAACATTATTATTATTGATATTTTCGGGGACAGTTGATTCAGGGATTATTGATATTTTCAAGTTATTATGCCATTGTTTTATTATGCCGAAAATTGTTGAAACTCATATATAGTACTTTGTACGAGTAATCTTCTACAAATGCATTATATCTTCTAATCTATGAGAATATAAGTAGTACAGGTATATTGGCATGTATTTTGTTATATATTGGCATATATTGGAATCAATTACGCCTTCTGGTATAAAGATGACGGGGATTATTGATATTTCCAATTTATTACGTCATCTCTTTTATTTTGGCAAATATTTTTGAGACTCATATTGTAATACGGGGAATCTTCTACTAGCACACTGGCATATTTTCTAATCTGCGACAATATAAGTAGGACGGGGTTGCATATATTGATACAATTCCTTTTTTTTTTGTAAATTTGCTTACAAAAGGGGCCAGGATATTTTATTCTTCAGATCTGCCCATGAAGATAATTTTGCATAGTGAGAACAGATATTTTTAAACTTCTCTTTAGGAGCAATAAATTTAATATCTTAAGAGAATTTGCACATGATTGCGAATTATAAGTTTCTTTATATTATATATTCCGTACGAAGAACGGGTATGCTGCTAGTATTAAATATATTTGTCCTAAATATTTCCCAAATAATGATAGTTTGTGAAATATTAAAAAACTATTATTTAAATTAATGTTACAGTTTAATAATTTATCAACAATTGTACGAATTTCATAAACTTAAGGCAATTTCTTTTTATGTTACGTTTTATTGAGCTCATAATACACCTGAGGTAGCTAATATATATTGCAGGTGTTCACCTTTATGAGATTTTACTGTATTACATAATTTGTTAGTCGTGATTTACCACTTAGATAAAATAAACGTAATATTTATTTTAATAGTTTGTAATTTGTGTATCTTCATCTATCCCATCTTTAAACCACTATACTTATTAACGAAAAATATTGTTTTCAGATATGTACTTGCCGTATTACTAGAGCATTTAATCAATATCCAATGTCTAGATGGCTATTGCAGACCAAATCAGGAGATAATTCAAAATTATATGCCAGACTCAATTATCCTGTGTTAATAGCTGGTAGATTTGCGGCGTTTCATATTAAACTCCCTCTTTAATATGTCCATGGTTAAATCGAAAGACTAAAATACAAAAAGAGTCAAATAAAACGATGAAGTGTATCTAGCTATATGTTTAATAACATAGATGTTTATTTTATGAAAACATTAAAAATCGCAATATTTTAAATTCAAAATATTAAATATATTATTTAATTGATGTTAAAGGCAACCTAGTAAATTGTGCACTAAATACACGTGAAAAGTTTATTTCAACAGTAAAACCATCTTTTAACTTGGCTCTCAGCAAGAAAGGTTTATGCTTACTATCAGTAACATTAAAGCACATAACTAAATGCAATAGGCTATTCACGTTTTTATATGAAATATGATTTTTTAAATTTTAAATCAACAATTTAACCGGGCGTAGTTAAAAATCATTAAACGTAATGCCTAAACTGAAACAAATGTGTTGCGGGCAGCCCACAATTTTCCCTGCAAACTCAAATTCCTTTTCTCTTTATTTCTTTAATAAGTCATTAAATTCAGTTTAATTGCACAAAATAACACTCGTAATTATTTCAAATGACACACAATTTGCACTCCGGCCGTCCAAATAGTTGCTCAAGTCCATTGGATGAGTCGGACGGTCTGGGTTTTCAACACAATTTGCACTGAAGTCAACGGTCCTACTGTGCTGAAAACACTGCTTCTCGTTAGATCACCGAAGTCAAGCAGTATCGGGCGCGGTTAGTACTTGGGTGAGTGACCACCTGGTAACACCGCGTGCTGTTGGCACATTTCGGGCATGGTAGCCCGCTGGTTTGCGAGCTGGATTCGCACGCTGCCACAACTGCCGCCGTGTTCATGCGGAGTACGATCACGTTAAACATGTGGGTCCGTAAGTCCCTCCGAAAGGTTGATGGTAGGGGAAAGACGGTACGGTCCCTGTGGATGCCTCCCCCACTGGGTTCCGGTCTAAATTGGGTGGCACTTCCCGGCCGTCCAAACGGTTACCTTACACCTTTCTGGTAGGTCGGACGGTCTGGGTCTTAACAACAACAACACAATTTGCACTTTTAGTTCAATTATCGTTTTTATTTGATAACTGGACGTAATTTTAAAGGTCGCGTAGCAAAAATGCGAAAAAAATAAAATATATCGAGAACGGCTAGTCCTAGAATAATGGGATTACTCTTATTGTATTCATCATTAAAAATTGTGTATAAAAAGAGCATTTAATTGACACATTTGAGCATACGAAGTGTTTTATTTTAGATTTTGACGATTTTTGCGGGCCATTTCGCAACAAAAATGCAAATTTTTATTTTGCGAATCATACCAAAATCTAATCTGCACCAGGGTATCCTACAAGTGACATATCTACCAAATTTATTGAAATTTGGTCTATTTGTTTTCTTAGGGTGGATGCATAAGATTTTTGCAGGCCATTTCGCAAAAATAAGCGGGTTCTTTTTATATCGAATTGTAGCAAAATCTAATCAACACCAGAATCGTACACAAGTGACTTACCTATAGGATTTTATGAAATTTAGTACATTAGTTTTGAGTTAGAGTGGATACATACAGTGCACACACAGACGTCACGCTAAAATTTTTTTTTTTTATGTTCTAGAGGTGCCGAAACGTTTAGATCCGTCTAAAACTCGAATTGCGATTTGCGATATAATTTCAATACTCTCCCCCTCTACTTTTCCATGCATTTTTGGGAAAGTAATAATACTAGTTTGGTCTGAAACGAAGTTATCTGTTTAATAACTGTCAGGTTTATTTCATGAAAATATAAAAGGTCACCAAATTTTAAATCCAAACTATTAAAAATTAAATAATTAATATACAAGATAGCCTAGTAATTTGTGTAATTGTCCAAGTTATATAAAAGAAATAGAAAATTCTGCTTGGTGCGCAAATATATTTCAAAACTACATTTTCCTCTATAGACTCAACGTTATCTGATAGTTGATCTCAGATATTTTAGTACGTAGATCGGAATTTAAGTTTCGGCTTTCAAATGACCTAACACATGATTGGTTCAAGCTATGTAGACAAGTTTATTTGATTCGATGGAGTTTTAATATGTAAACTAAACGTAGTACGAATGTGTAAACGAAACGAAATTTTAATGTGAAAAGTTTTGACACACCGTCAGATTTTTTCTTCCATTTGGTTGCTCTAAGTTCTCTGGATGAATCGGACGGCCTGGGGTTTCCACACCATCAGATTTGAGTGAGTATTAAAAAAGCAACGTTCGAAACTAGCGTAGCTTCAATAAATGTATTATACATTTATAATCTTAATATTTAGAGCTACTGCGCAATTTCCTAAAGCAATAATTAAACCTGTAATAATAAAATGCAATCTGTGTGTATGTATGTGCGGTTCAGTTAAAAATTCAAGCAAATCAAATGAACTAAGTATGGTGCAAAAGCCACTTTTGAACAAATCAAAAACAGATTTCGGAGATATGTTTAAAAATCCAATTTAATTATGCATTCAAAATTTAAGAAAAATATATGTCAACCACTCCTCACATTAATAAATTTAAGATATGTCATATATGAGAAATCCAATTACAGCATATACTACTTTCCCTGTAATACATGGTAATGTATAGGGAAAGTATAGGAATCATGCCGAAAGTCACAACTCGAATTTTCCACGGATCTACACGTTCCGGGACCTCTAGAAAACGAAAAATCTATATTTAGCGTGACGTATCTGTGTGTGTACGTCTGACTGTGTGTCTGTCTGTCTGTCTGTGAAATGTATGTATCCACTTTAACTCAAAAGCGAGTGGACCGAATTTCATAAAATTTGGTAGGTAAATCACTTGTGTAGGACTCTGGTTCTCAATAGCTTGGGGTACGATTCGATATAAAAGAACCCGTCTTTTTTGCCAAATGGCCCGCAAATCCACTCTAGCTTAAAAAGTAATGGACCTAATTTCACAAAATTTGGTAGATACGTCGCTTGTGGGTTACTCGGGTGCTAATTCGATTTTTATACGATTCGAAAAACAATAACCTGCTGTTTTTTGCAAAACAACACTCAAAATCCTCAAAATCTGAAATAAAAAACTACGTAGTCTGAAATATATCAGTTAAATACTTGTTTTATACGTAATTTTTTCGCTAAAACTATTAAGACCAACCCCATTACACAAGGACTAGCCGTTTTTTGAGATATTTTAGTTTTTTCCCATTTTGGCTACACTACCTGTAACAAAAAGTCCAGTTACCAAATGAGAACGTAAATTGTATTAAAAGTACAAATTATGTGTAATTTTAAATAATTTTGGGTGTTATTTTGAGCATTTAAACTCAATTTAATGAATTATTAAAGAAATAAAGAGAACGTGAATATGAGTCTGCAGGGTAAGTCATGTACTGTCCTCATCAGATTTTTAATACTATAACGGTAGCCCATCTTAAAGTAGCTTTAGAGTAAGAGTTTGGCTACACATTTTTGTCTGCATTGGTTTATTTTGAGAAGTGTAGATTTAAAAAAACATAAACCTCTCTTAGCGAGTTCTTTTCTAGCAGTCTTCGTTATTGGTTTAATGACAAGTAGTTAAAAATATATTAACCTTTTGGATTTTCAAATACGTTGGGAATATTTACAGATTATTAGCTCTAATACACATAGTAAATTCTTATACCAAGGATTAAAGAGCCAAGCTTGAGTATATCCAAATATTTTAATGCGAGTAATATAGATGATAATCTTTATTACAGATAATAGCAATTTTTTTTAATTTCTTTTATAAACCATGTTTAAACATAATAATTTTGAACTGTTTAATTGGTGACAGGACTGTTTAATTGGTGACAGACAAAAAAATTATATATACTATTATAGAGATAAAAAAATGTTATACAGTTCTTCGATATTCTGTTCTAATTTAATTTTCTGAATTATACATTTTTATATCAGATGCAATTTAAACAAAGCAAGGTAATATTAGAAAAATAAATTACTTGGATGTTTACAAAATATGGAGATATCCAATTTTATTGAGTTTAACATTTAAATTTAGTTATAATTTGACGATATGGAAATTATAGAAAAATTGAATCATAATTTTGCATTAGTGCATGAAATCGGAAAATTACATTAGTCTATCATTAAGACATCCAGATAAATTCTACTAATGCATTTTAGCTTTTAAAAAGAGGCATTTCGAAATTCCTTTTTTAATTATCGGGAAACAATTCTTAAAAATTTGAAATGTTTTGAATATATGTCACAAATAATTTGTTAGTTTACTGATATATTAAGAATTTTATTTCTAAGCTTGTACAAAACTGCATTAAATAAAATAATATTTATCTTCAATATAAATTACTTATGTTATTGAAAGTTGAATATAATTTACAATTAACAACCGATAAGTTCTAAAAGATCAATAGAGAAAAATTGTGATGCGGAAAAAATTGGCAAGCCGCACAACTTAGTTTCTTAGCGTGTTTTATAAAAGTTTACTTGTCGTTGATATAAATTAATTTCACTTTTGTCTAGTTTTATTAAAACCGTATTCAGATAGTTAATTTTTATAATTTGTATACAACATTTAACCTTTCTACAATCCACACGTTTACCACACACACAATTATGTTTTTAACATTTCCTTACATATTTATACTTTACGTTTAAACATTCGTATTTATAGTTTTTAAATTACAATTCGTATTTTAATGTTCAAATTACAATTGGTATTTTAATATTTTAATTACAATTAGTATTTTAATGTTTAAATTACAATTGATATTTTAATGTTTAAATTTCAATTCATATTTTAATGTTTAAATCACAATCAGTATTTTAGTGTTTAAATTACAATTGGTATTTTAATGTTTAAATTACAATTCGTATTTTAATGTTAAAATTACAATTGGTATTTTAACGTTTAAATTACAATTGGTATTTTAATGTTTTATCTGTTTTTTATGCAAAATTTGAAGAATCGAAGAGAAAATTATATATAGTGTATCACAATATTAGAGAAGAATATTTGTTAAATATACATTAAAATTTTTACACATTGTACCTCACTGCCTTAATACATAGATATTTAATCAATATTAGATATATTATTAGTATTTTAAACAGATGCATGTATGAAGAAAAACATGACATGAAAATCACCGAGTTTTCGATTTTCGGGTTTTCATGAGTCCACATTTTGGGAATCTTCCACGTTTTTACGTGCTTCCACTGGCGGCAGAAGTATCAACATTTGCAACTTGCTTTTTTTTACTTTCCCTGCAATATATGGTAATGTAAAGGGGAAGTATTGGAATCATGCCGAAAATCACAACTCAAGTTTTCGACGGATCTACACCTTTCGAGACCTCTAGAATACGTAAAAACTATTTGTAGCGTGATGTCTGTGTGTGTGTGTCTGTGTGTCTGTCTGTCTATCTGTGTGTCTGCGTGTCTGTCTGTGTGTCTGTCTATGTGTCTGTGCAATGTATGTATCCACTCTAACTAAAAAACTAATGGACTGAATTTCATAAAATTTGGTATGTAAGTCACTTGGGGGAGACTCTGGTGCTGATTAGTTTTGGTAGGATTCGTAAAAACAGAACCCGCCTTATTTTGCGAAATGGCCCATAAAAATTTCATGTATCCATTCTAGCTAAAATACTAATTGACCAAATTTCACAAAAATTGTCAGACAAGTTACTTATAGGATGATCTGGTACTGATTAGATTTTGGTACGATTTGGAAAAGAACAACATGGTATATTTTACGAAATGACCCGCAAAAATCCGCCAATATCTAAAATAAAAAAACTACGTATGCTCAAGTATATCCATTAAATACTTGCTTTATACGCAATTTTTAAATAAGAAAAGAATAAGACCAACTCCATTACAATAGGATTAGTCGTTCTCGAGATATTTTAGTTTTTTTGAATTTTCTCTACGCCACATTTGAAAATAAGTTATTACCAAATGACAACGAAAATTGAATTAAAAGTTAATTGAATTTAAATAAAATAAAGAGAACGTGGATATAAGTCTACAGGGAAAGTCATGTGCTGTCCACATCAGATTTTCTTACTCTGTAGCACATTATTTATATCAATAAATAAAATACACTTTGTGCGAATTACAAAAAAAGCTTGAGCAAAGGTTATAAGCACAATCATTGCGCTATTTGGGCTTATAACCGTTGCTCAAGTTTTCTTTGTCAGGTTTTATAATTTTCACATACCTTAGCTTTATTTTGATATTTTATTCAACTACATTAGAAATAGACGACGTTTGATGATATTTTGTTTTTGTACAATGGATTCACATGCATAAATAAGATAAACACATTTATAACAACAAGGTCAATGACACTGTAAAAGGAAGCATATTGATCATATTATTCTACCTATTTCTCAGGTACAGTTAGTTTGCAGTAAGTTCATTTGTGATATTAACTTTTCTTCGGGATATCATGTGGTTGGTGGTGACACTTTTCTTCTGGTTGTCATGCAAAAAGCATTTCTGGTTTTATGTATTCAGATAAATATACATGTAGCACTTTTCACGGAAGATATAATATAATTTTATAATAGGTGAAATTTTTCTTTGATTTTATGTTTCTTTATAATTATACAAATTACCTCCATTCGATTCTATGATTTCATTTGGAATTCATATTTCTCATCTTAAAAATATATTCTGATAAATTGTCTGATTCATCTGATTCCATTTAATAAAAAAAAAATCTTCATTTCCCTCCTCACATATATATTTTTTCATCACTTCATTTTTGCAAATGTTTATAAATTTCTTCATCGAATTATAGATCCTATAATTCGCAGAAAAGTTGTTTTCATCTGTAGCCCTGAAGCTGATAATATATAAATGGCCATGGAACAGTAGCATATACTTAGGTCTATGTCCACAGTATAGAACATTTGCACTTGCATATTAAGCTTCCTTAATTTTAGATATAGCAGCACAAACAAGGATAGAATCTCATTATCATATTTTATAATGCATTTATAGGTTGAAAAATATTTTAGAGACTTAATTAATGATAGAATTCCTTCTTTTTAGAAGTCTATATAATACGTACAGGTATTAATTAATACATACAGCTCAAACTGCTGTTAAATTAATGCAGCTACAAAAACTTCGTTCAGAGCAGTATAGAACACAAAATTAATAGCATTGACCGGTTTTGAAGGCATGGGCAGCCATCTTCGTTAGGACAACAACTCTTACAATCGAAAATTTAGAAAGTATTACAGCTCTAAAATGTGAATAATTTACATTATAAAATACAAAATAAAATTAGGAATTACACCGTGGAGTCACTAGAAAATTTACATGGATTAGAAACCGACTTTGTTGTAAACGAGGTTCATGGAACATAAAAAAATTCAATCACACCATAAAAATTGAAATAGAGAAATCACCAACTAATCCTAAATAAGTAAACGAATATGCCCAAAAAGCAAGAATTCAAAAATAAAAAGACCACATGCTGCATGCCACGTGCTGAACATGAAAACTTCGAAGTAGAAAATAGGTATAATTTCAACTGCTGCTGAAATTTGAGATATGTATGTGAATGTTGCGTTTCTTGTCAGTGCTGACGAAGAAGGCTGTGCTTTCCTTCAAAACTCGTCGATACTATTAATTTCTGCTCTATGCTGCACTTAGTGAAGTTATTTCAGTTGTAAGACAGATAAAGATTCATGAAAATCGATACATCCGTGCTCCCCGTGATGATAAGACAAACCGACATCGTAACAGATATATCTTATTTTTTTTTAATAATGTTTTAGATATTGGTACTAAATTATTATTAGTACTAAAGAAAAAAGATTAAAAATTAAAAAACAAGAATTAAAATAAATCAAAATAAATATGAAGGTCCTTGCAGAACCTCAATTTTATAAAAGGCAATATTTCTGTCTAGACATAAGTTAACAAGACATGGTATTTGTCAAAACAAAATAGTTTGAGTTTCTACCTACTCTTTTTAAAATGCATTTGATTTTAAGCTGAAATGAAATTGTGATTATGTATTTAATATTTAGTATTACGTAATATATATATACAGGGTATCCAGAAAGTTCCAGAACGGCACAATATCTCGAGAAATACACTTCGGATCAAAATATAAAAAATACGTATTCAATATTCTTAGAAAAGCTATCCAATGATACCAAAATTGACCCTCCAGAGGGGTGTAGGGCAACTTTGAAATCTACAATGGGAATCCCCATTTTTTATTGCAGATCTGGATTCTCCAGAAAAAATTACATACATTTGATCTACGATTTTTGATTTTTGCTCCCACAAGCGGCGCTATAATCGAGAAAAACGGATTTTTTTATTTTTCTATCCGAAGTGTATTTTCCGAGACATTCCCATTTTTAAACGTTTGTGCCCCACTTCCGTTTTTCTCGATTATAGCGCCGTTTGTGGGAGAAAAATAAAAAATCATTGGTCAAATGTAGAAATCGTTCGTCAAATGTATATATAAAATATTATACGTGTTTATATAAGGGGACTCATGTTAATCAAGCATCCCGAAGGGAACAGAAAACTACTACGTCCAGATCGTTGTTCCTGGGCAGTGCTAAAAGTAGTTTTGAACCGTTTTCTAAACAACTGAAGTCAACAGTTGTCGCTGAAGTGAACGGTTAGCGGGGGGGGGGGAGGGGGTCAATTTTAGCATCATTGCATAGCTTTTTTGAAAATATTGAACACGTAATTTTTTATTTTTCTATCCGAAGTGTATTTTCCGAGACATTCCTAATTTTAAACGTTTATTCCCCACTACCGTTTTTCTCGATAATAGCGCCTTTTGCGGGAGAAAAATCAAAAATCGTTGGTCAAATGTACGTAATTGTTTCTGGAGAATCCAAATCTGCGATAAAAAATGGAGGTTCCAATTAAAGATTTCAAAGTTGCTCTTCTCCCTCTCCCCAGGAGGGGGAGGGGGTCAATTTTAGTATCATTAGATAGCTTTTCTAAAAATACTAAATACGGGTTTATTTATTTTTTGATCCGAAGTGTATTTCTCGAGATATTGCGCCGTTCCGGAACTTTCTGAACACCCTGTATATATATATATATAATATTTAACACTGCATTATTTAGCACTACGTTAGCACTGATTATGTATTTAGCACTACGTTAGCACTGATTATGTATTTAGCACTACGTTAGCACTGATTATGTATTTAGCACTACGTTAGCACTGATTATGTATTTAGCACTACGTAGTAGTTTTGAAAGAAACGATGTGAGTAACTAAATATGAGTAACATATTGCTTGTCAATTATTTATAGAACTACGTTTTGTTAAGATGTATCTTCTGGAACCGCTGGTGTACTTTCAGGATACAAGAATTGGTCCAAATTTCCGGATATCTGTTTATTTACAAGCACAGCGTTAACAGGGATAATATACATTAAATAGCTCGATAACTATTTCACAAAATCACTAAACAAGTGTTTGGTACAGCAATTAAATGCTCCTCTAATTTCACAAAGCAGCGGATACTATACTCAACATTGTGACGTGTCGCACAATTCAACGTAGCTTGTATGGCCAACTGAGCGATGACTGCTTTTATGTACTCTCTGTAGAAACTTTCAGAATGCGGTCGTATTTAGTAGAATATTCGTTATTTCGAGAAGGTTTTCGAACATTTGAAATTGGGTAACATAGCTCAGGAGTGTTAGCGCTCGCGGTTTGAACTCGGACTACCAGAGTTCGATTCCAGGCTTTACCTATAATGTCTCCTTGTTCACACGGAATACGGGCTAGTTAAATATGTGGGCCCCTAAATCCTCCCGAAATGTTTATTGTAGGGGAAGAAAGGTACGGTCCTTCTCTGGCACAGGGACCGTACCTTCCGTCCCCTATAATCAACCGTGCCGCCCCCATTGAGTTCCGGTCTAAATTGAGCAACAGTTCCCGGCTGTCCAAACAGATACCCCACTTTCGGGGAGATCAGATGGTCTGGGTCAAAGAAGAAGGGCATTTTAAATCTCGCCAAATCTGGTAACCTTGAACCGGCAATCCTGAAATGGCAACCCAAATACACGTCATAGGAATCGCTGTCTGCACGGTGTTTTTCCATTCTGACTCTCGAATGAAGTCGTCATTTTTCATATTCGTAACAGTATTATATTTTATAATTATTACTTTCACATTTATTACAATTGTTTTATTTATTATATTTAAATTCTCCTGTTACGTCGTTATTATCTCTGCTTCTATGAAATTTTCAATTAACACATTTAAACATTCAGTGGTACGGATGTATTTCTATTTAAGTACTTTATCAACAGTATGCTCTATTTAATTTAAATTCATATTTCCAAGCAATTCTAATAAAATTATTAAAATTTGGTTTATTAAAACAGACAATATTTAAATAATAACTCATTTAGATGTTTAATTGAAAGTCATATTTTCCTTTAAAAATATAGCATTAAACATATATCCTTATTCATACCTTTCCAAATTTACTTATGCTAAAATAGACCTTCGCTTTAATCGATATATTATGTCCCATGATGCTTAGAAGCGCCTGTCAAAGTTCTTAACTGTAATTGACTTAAAATGCTTTCATTTGTGCTAAAAATAACATTTTCTCTAGATTCACTATCCTTTGCAATAAATCTTACGGAATGAACTCTTTCACGATTTTATATTATCAAAGTTGACAAGAACTCAAAAGCAGAGGCTACAATGGTACTCATTATCAAGGTGTATAAAATCGGCGCCCCCTACACTTGCATATAGAAAATCGAATCCAGAAAAAAATCTGATGTGAGCAACACATGACTGTTCTTATATAATGCAATGAATTTAGTACTTTTACAGTAAAAAAAAAGCTTGTTCTTATAATAGATACTTATATTCTATCCAAGATATTGAATTTTCGTCAATTAGTCGTCATTTTTGTTGATATAGCGTCATTTTTATCCATTTGGCGATATATTCGTTAATTTAGCAATATTGACAAAAGTCGCCAAGTTGGTAACATTCGGTAAAATTTGTCGCCAAAATCTCGCCAATCATTATGGACGGAGAAATAAGTTATTTTTATAGCATATAAATGACTATTGGCGTTCAAATTCAAAATTATTACTCAAAGTATCTTTTCTCATGAATGGAGCGAGCTAGATCCATGAGAATGATGTCACCCAAGTTATCGCATGATAATGCAAATGAAAAGTGCAAAAGTTTCTCAACTGTTAATATTTTTTTAATTTATATGATTTTTTGATACAGTTATTTGAAAAATGTGCAATATCTCGAGAACGGTTTATGCTAGCGTTTTAAAGTTTATATCAATCGTCTTGTAAGGAAAAATTACAAAATAGATGTCTATTTGCGTAACTTCATTAAAAGTTTTGATTTTTGATGATTTTTTAAAAATTTTAATTGAAAATTTAGGGGGTTTCTGAACATTCGATTGAGTTTAACACAATAGACTTCCAGTATTCACGGATTGTAATTTTTGTACCAAATTTCATTCGAATCACTCCATTTGTTCGTGATATATCGTCTCCACAGACTCACTTTCATACTCACACACACATACTTTGACACACACACACACACACACAAATACTTTCACACACACACACTCACACACATACTTTCACATACACAGACAAACATCACCTCAAAAATGATCGATTCGTGATCAGCGGTACTTGAAACGTGCTCTCCGATGAAACTCGAATTCGAATTTTCGACCCCGTCATAAT
>OX578139.1:59777386-59892386 GCA_951213105.1 Amaurobius ferox
TAAACTCCATTTTAAACTATGTCGAAATTTAAAAAGCAATTACATAATAAAGCTCCGAAAACATGAATTATCCACTAAACCATCCTTTTTGGAAGTGATCACAAAACTCCGAGCATCAAATTACGAATTCGATTCTAGGTTCATTTTAAGAACCATTCTTTGATGAAATTGAGGTTTCTTTACGTGGTGTCAAGAATGAAACTGTGCGATAATATGCCCGATCATATATGATCAGATTGGTGCAAAATGTGCAAAAATCGCTCAAAAGTTTCAAATACGAATTTAGTAACTAAAGAACGAATTAAAAAAACGAAGTATATCGGGATTTATCCGTACGTGTCACTGCAAAATATATCGAAGTTTCACGTCGCTTACAGCTACGCGCTTTTATACAAGCACAGATTCTAAACCTGTACTGAAACCGTACATTTCATTATTTTAAATAAAATTATAAATTATAATTTTCAAATACTACAAAAATATTTTTACAGAGTAATTTTTAAATTTTACACACGAGTTCAGATCCGGCCGACTAATCGGTTGCTCATGTCCTTGCTGACGAGCCGGTCGGTCTGGGTCTTCAACACGAGTTCAGATGATAAAAAAATTCCCCTCTCAATAAACAAAGTTACTGATATATAAAGTTGACTGATAAAGCAACAACCTCCACTAATGATGCATGATTATTCAGATTCATGTTAAAGAGATCGTATTCTATTACTAATTGAATAAGACAAATCCATTTACAATAAAAAAATTGTTGAGACATTTATTGGCAATAAAAATAATTCTTATAAAAATCTCACACATTATTGTCGCTGCAATAAGTAATGGTGCTGTCGAAGATTCTTCTACTCTAAAGAAATACGTTTAACGAAATGAAATTCAGTTCTTTCGTATGGATCCATTCGGTGAATAAAATGTTCTTTTTTAACAAGAACATCAGAAATGCATTAGCGCATAAGTGATATCAATACAGTAAATTCAATTTAGGGCTTACCGCCTTTTGTGTACGATTAAATACTGCTTTAGCAATAAACAACACACAGCTTTTGGAAAAAAAACATGACTGCATATAAATAACTTTTTCAGGAATATATGAATCTGAAAACGGCTTGCAATATTTGCATTAGTTTCATTAACCTGCTAAGGGTATGAGAACTTTAATATCATGAAAAGTCTAATGTGTACAACCTGCAACTTTCTCTGCAGAGTGACACTGTCGCATTTCGATTTTCTAGAGAACTAAGGTTTCGATCCTGCTTGTCAATACTGAGGACACCTCTTCATGCTATAATGAGTTAACAATTATGAATAAATATAACTAACGATTGTTATAAATGTGAGGCCAGGAGGCAACTTGTGCAGTTTCGATATTTACGACTATATACAACGAAATATAGCGCAGACTTTTAGGCACCGTTTTAAGACCGGATTGGGCAAATATCTTATAGGGGCCAAGACTTAAATCAAGTTTTATTGGAAAATCAAGTAGACAATGAAGCAATGATGCTACTGAAGAGCAACCAATGAGAGCTATGAGGACGTATGTGGACCTCAGGTAAAATGATGTGGCAACAAAGAGATAATTCAATATAAATTGAAACAGAATGACAATACAAACGCGATGAGAGAGAGTCGTAATCATAAAATAATGATGGTGAAGAAACAGTGCTGTTCATAACAATTATGATTATTCAAAAGTTCAGAGAGTCGTGTTTTCAACCTGTGCAGCGGTTATTTTGAGTATTGAGAAAATGTTAGAAAAAGAAGCGGCAAATATTCCAAGCATGCTGAGCAACAGATTCAAAAACAGAGATATGTGCCAGTCAACGTATATATTAGGCCAATTGCTGATGTTGGAATAATATTATAAGACCTGGTGTTACAAGTACATTTTCTCCTCCTTAAGCGTTTATTAAAATTAATGTAATTTTATCTTAACAATAACATGTGTGAAAAAATAATATTTATTTTCAAGGTTAAAAATGTGGAATTTAATGTGTAGTGTTTTAAATAATTAGTACATTAGGAACTCGTACACAGAGGTAATGGTGGGTTATTGCGGCCACGATGCAAATGTGCGAATTATTCGTTTCACGATCACTATTAATTCAGAATAATAATTTAATCGACAAAATATAATTATATTTATAAAAGAAATAAACTTCAATGTCCATATTCTTTCATCACAGTAACAATGGGGGAATAAATAAGTATAAAACTTTTAACAACCTTAACTGTCAGTATATCTGGTAACCACAAAGTATTATTTACATATGAATGTCGCTTTTGGATGTAGTGTTCTTGGTGCTGTGTTTGTTGAAGGATTAAAAACAAAAATATTTTTGCAACGCGGTTGTAAGCTGCACCTGATGTGCCTCGCGCCAACTAATTGGCAGTTTAAGCGTTTGAACTAACTTTGCAGCCTAGTCTATATTTAAATAGCTATATTTTTAATGTTTCCAGTGCTTCGATCAATCAGGCATGGGTCATATTTGTGAAGTATTCTCCCAGCAATCAATCACAGGTAAGTTGAAATTCGGCTTGACCAGTTAAAATTTTGTCCATACTGGAAATTCTAAAATGTATTAAGTAATATTTAATTTACTGAAGTGCTTACTGTACTATATCTTTTATCTAAGCTGGAAAGCCAGGGTACTAATAGGAAATCCGTCTTGCAGATTTACGAATTTATAAAATAGGGACATGTAAAATTTCAGAATGGTTCGTTTTCATGCTCATTCGCAATGCAATGTCAGAGACTCTCAGAATTGTTTTTCATATAAAGAGAAAAAGGGATACGCTAGCGTTTTTAATAAAATGCTTGTTTACGAAAAAATTTCTGGATTATGGATTCACATAGAACGTTATGAATTCATCCGCTGCCATTTTTGTCATTCGTAAGCAACAAGTTAAAACAATACCATTTTATCTCCTATTATCAGCTACATAGTGGCGTAATATAGCGTTCAATTTTAGGACAACATTTTTACATTATGTTTTTCATCTTTCCCGGCCGTCCAAATAGTTGCTCAAGTCCTCGGGATGAGTCGGACGGTCTGGGTCTTTAACATTAAGTTTTCATCTGAATTATCACCGAATACTCGTCCTTTTCGTAGGCTGTTTTCGCCGATGATTTTAATTTGTTTTTCTGTTAATAGCTTTAATTCCTGTTTCAAGTTTTAGCTTGCTTGGAATTGCTTGTACAAGTGGTTCTGTGATTGTAGTTCACTATTGTTAACGTCTAAATTTAGTGTTTCTCATCTTAGTTATATTATACTATTTTTCCAGTATTAACTTGCTAATATACATATTGCCTATGTTGACGTGTAACAAGATTTGAGCTTCAGAATTAGTTCGAAGTTTAAATTATCTTTCATTTTCCATTTATCAGCAAAATGTCGGCTGTGTATCGTTTGTTCTCCTGAAATATAATTTCGAAATGTAGCATTTCTACCTTAGTTATTGAATTCACCACCTTTGTAAGCCCAATTTTAGAACGTGGTACCCCTGATTGATTTCCGTATTTAATTTCGGAAATTATTAAAACTGAACACATGTAAAGACGATTCACTGAAAGACATCATCGTTTATCAAACATGTTTTATGATGAAGTGCTAAAACATGCAACGATCGGAGAAATTCCTTCGGGAAGACGTTTAATCGAAGAACATGTACCAAAAGAAAAAAACATGTTAAAGCAAATATTTTTATTTATGAATTAAAACTGGGCATATACATGTTTTCAAGTTTAAGATAGCAGACTGTGAAAAAGTAGAAAAACATAAACCATTTACATAAGTCAACAAATTCTTTAGAAGACAACCCAGAATTACAAATCATGTACGTTCCACAATACACGTAGACAGGAAGGATTTTTTAGGCTAAGCAGTCAGTCCGGCGCCTTAATCAAAAAGTTGTCAGTTGTAGATTATGAAGGTTAGATTTCGTCATCCGTGATGTGACTGTTCAAAGTAGACGTTGTGAGGAGTTGCCAAAACATAAAAAGTTTTCGCATTAGTACAATCAAAAATTGTTAGTTTTGAAGTAGCAATACCAGGATGCAAACAACTTAAGCAGAAATCCTAAATGGTGCTGTCCACACAGGACCCAGTGGCGTCCAATGAGATTTAGTGACGTCGGTAAGGTAAGATGACAGTCGCAGTTAGCAAGTTCGGTCCTTCTGGAGAGCCTCAAAGCAAAATGCGCTAGCTTCTATTCCCCTTGAAATCATATGCGAAGAGTCAGGTAAAGATAATTAGGTTAGTCATGATTGGGATGAGCATCCCTTGGTACACAGGAGGGACAGTTGACAATGGCGGGATATTTTTTATTCATTATGGCATGAAAGCATTAAGGTAACCTCCCTTGCTTGTTGGAGAAACTGTTCAGTAGTTGGCAGAACTAATTGGCTTTGTTATCATACTTTATTGGCTTTCTTGGCACGCCTCGTTGGTTCCTTTGTCAGAAGTAGTTGGCGATCTATTTAGAATTTTGGCGTGCTTATAAACCTGGAGTTTCTGCTATTCTATGTATTACGATTTAAAGATTGATTTATAATATTTTTCTTTTAATTCATATTTTCTCCCAAGGATTACCTGGAAATTGACCTAGGAAATGTACGTCATATTAAGAATTTTTGTCGCTTACTGTTTCTATCTATATTCTATAGTTTAGAAGATATTTCGGGTAAAAATAATAAGTGTGGCAAAAACTCGCTCGGACAAAAATTTTGTTTGTTTTTTAATAAATGTTCAAAATATTAAAATATGGAAATTATTTTAATATATATAAGAAATGATCCATTTATGGTTAAAAAAGTCTATTCTTAAATAATAATATTTATTTTACATAAACATTGATGTTTCAACATGACAAGAATATATTCACTATAACTAGCGCCATGAAAATTGTTTCTTTATATTAGTTTAAAAAAATTCTTTATATAAACTGGTATTTAAACTTACGAACTATTGGAAAAGCAACACTTTAAAAAATAAAGTTCAAACTTTTATTAAACTTTAATTTGTTTAACAATGATTCAGGCTTAGTGTCGAAAATAGTGATCTTAATCAAAAATTGGCTTAGTTACATCTTATATTACGGTGGATACTGGTTAAATTTTAAGCGTTTAGGTCTCCGCGGAGGTTCATATGGTCTGGAAAGTATTTTTATCCATTTTGTACGCCGTCGGGAAACAAATCGAAAATTCTCATCCCTCCAGAGAAATCTAAAATCCGGTTACGTCAGAATCTGTACCGTGGACGATGCCATAAGTGTGCAGATATTCTGTTACTTAGGTCATCAGAGGGCTTTTGAAGGCTCTGAAAAAGCAAACATGCGTTAGACAATTATTATATAAGAGACGATTTACTCAAAATTGTATACTCTAAGTATTTTGGATATACTAATATTTTTAATCATAAAATGAAGTGTGAAGAATAGGGACTTCCCTCTAAATTGATTTAGCTAATATTTAGCAATTATCTTATGCCAAAAAATTGCAGTGATCGTAAAAACACTTCTTATATTCCCAAATTATATCAAGATATAAGTATGCACAAAATCATACATATACAGAGGGGTCATATTTTGATTTTAGAAAAACAATTGATTGTTATTCAGAAATACTCTTATTTATATATAAAAGGCATTGTACGGAAAATAAAAACCAGATTGTCAGTTAAATTGCCTTTGCAGGATCCGTAGACAATTTACATTTTGAGATAATAAATTTTCTATTTTTATCACCATTTCGTAGCTTAATAAATAAATTCTGTAAAGATTGATGCCAATTACTTGTCCGTACTTTCATTATACCATGCGATGTTTGAAAAAGTGATGCATTAATTGGTGCTTTTGTGCCTACCTTTCAGTTTTAATCACAGTTATCTAAAAATTCGGTAAGAATTTTTTCCGCTCAAGATATTTCGTAAACGCATTAACAAATTCTCCTAAAACATTCTGAGCTGAAGAAAAGTTTAATGATGATTCATTTAAATTAAGATCTTTGTTTCAGGTCGTAAAATAACAAAAAATAATGCTGCCTATATTGTTATCACAATTAAATTTAAACATGTTTTTATACTAGTTACTTAAATAAGGAACAAAATTGGAAAGACCAAAAATTGAAAAGTTCAATAAATAAACATTTGTGAAATATTTGTTTAGATATACAAATAATCTAGATTGTGCCCTTTCAAAATTGATTTTCCAGTGAGGAATGCAATTTAAAATTTTCAAACAGAAAAAATATCACTTAAATTAAAATATATGAATATTATTAATTCTTTAACTTTGGTGAGGGTTATCTGAAAACGTAGCAAAAATTCGAAAGCGCCCGTGTTTATACAGGGTGTTTCACAAAGGACTCCCTGACTTTGAAATGAAATAACTCGAAAACGGTGATCGATCGGAGACTGAAACAAGTGATATATTCATTGGGAAAGCCGTAAAAATTGATGCAAAAGTTTCAAAATTAGTTACAAATGTTGTTGATAGATGACGCTGTACGCTGTAATCGCAGTACGGATCCTTATAAAGATTACTCAGAAGCACAGAGCGATAAATCTTTGGAGGGTTCGGCTGTTGAAAGTGTCGACTGCTTTAACAAGGATATAGTCTCATCACTATTTATAGCCTACTTCTCGGTCTCCTTACTGTGACTACAACGTACAGCGCCATCTGTCGGCAACATTTGTAACTAATGTTGAAACTTTTGTATCAGATTTTTACGGCTTTCCCAATAAACATATCACTTGTTTCAGTCTTCTATCGATCACGGTTTCCGAGTTATTTCATTTCAAAGTCAGAGAGTCCTTTGTGAAACACCCTGTATGTGCCTCTAGTGAAAAAATATCTTCCCTCTCACTGCTACAATTAATAGTATAAGGTTACAGAATTGCAATTTGAGTACTAAAAAGACTTATCTTCAGAATAATAGTTGACCTGATATGTAGTTCATCAGAACATGTTTCCCACATAGCTTAAAACAGTGACTGACCACAAAGATAACATCGCGGCCATCAATTATTTATAGACAACACACATGGGGGAAATCGAAATCACATTTATTTTTAATTCATCCGGATACTCGGGTGTCTGTCAGATTTCTGCGTGCAAATACGTGTAGGGCGCCTTTGATGTTAAAGGGTTAGATACTTTTGAAGATTTTTCTACTATCAAATATGTAGATTTTAGTAGGTCTGAAATCTGCGTTCGTTTATCTCAAGTAGCATATTTCTAAAGAAACTTGTCGACCTTCAAAACGTTGTTTCTCCAGTATCGAGGGGCATTCCATTTATATTTTTGTTTCTACCTTTGCAAATATTTTTAAAATCGACAACTTCCGTCTTTCGTGCGGTATTGGATTTCATCGTTCAGACGCCTGTGTAGTACTGAGTTCTGTCGCCAGTATAGTACTGAGTTTTGCCAGTACAAACTATTTATTCTTTCTTATACCATTGTCAAGTCTGTAACATCTACACCATGGTCAGATTCGAGTACGTACTGGGAGTTATGCCGACTATTCAGCTCAAAGTGATCTAACTCCAAATCTTAGATTAAGTGATACAGATGGCTTACAGGCAGGGACAATAACACACTGATTCAGGATTTTAACTGGAATACATTTAATGTGCACACCATAATGATAATGCAGCTGAATGCATAAAATATAGACATATACCAATAGCCAAAATTGCACGATCCCTTAATTTAAAGAACAATATCGAATTTCGACCTTTTGTGTAGAACTATTTTTACGCTAACTAATGAAATAAACATAAATAGTCGATTCGTACCAAACTGCATTCGAAGATATCTAGATCTTCTTCTAGACAACTAGTGGGTACTATATCCTTCTGATCGCCATTTTACTAACACCAGTATCTGATGCACCCACGGACGTGGATCTTCCAACTGCTATTCAGTCACACGGATTTCAACAACTCCTTGCAACAACTCTTAATCCTCTATCACGATCCGAAATGTATCCTGCCGAACTGCAGGGCCGCAGAATTATTACTTGACTCGAAGAATGGTTTACATGACGCCACAAGTCAGAAGTTGTTGATATAACCAAAATTTTTTGGTAAACTTAACGATAAGCAGATTTTTCAAGAGTGAAATACATGGCCATGATGATAAGGACGAGAAGTGACTACCTGATGAGTCTTCGATCGCTGGTAGATGTGTTGTAAATTGTGATATGAAAATTTGTATCAGACTGTTAGGGGTTTGCGGACAAAAATAAATAAACTATTATTATCGGCATTAACCCAAAAACTATGATATAATATGTTTTACTGAGATTTGGCTCTGCGCAAGTATAGAAAGTGCTGAATTTTTTGATGGCCGTGTGAGTAGAAATCGATCTCACAGGCCGATATACATTTATACGTAGAGATAGGACTAATATAGATAATCGTAGCTGGAGCGTGTTGATAGCACTGAAATCTAACATTGTATTCAATGAGTTATCCATGAAGATCAAAGAGAATCGGTTTGGTTAAAAACTGATCTTGCGTTTGTTAATTACATGTTTCTCTGTGTGGTATATATCAGACCTGCTTCCAATTTTGTTATGTATGATCAATTCTTCAATCGGTTTGAAGATAATTATAGTTTTTTCAATTATGACATTACTGTTATGGGTAACTTTAATTTACCTGGTATTGTTTGGACTTTTGTCGTGCCAAATGAGGTTAATTACACTAACATTGAAATGTTACTTCTAAATTTTATATACTTGTATGAGTTCAATCAATTGAATAACGCTAGGAATTGTATTGACAGAGTTTTAGATCTGGTTATTTCAAACTATAATGAATGTATGTTAAGTATTCAACGAGCAGGTATTGATGATATTTTGCATCCAGAAGATGTTCACTATCCTTCAATCATTATTACTCTTATCAATACTAAGATACCCAGAGTAAAGGTTAATAGGAAACCTATTTCTGATTGTATGCGTTATAATTTTTAAAATGTTGATTTTGAACTTTTGTACTAAAAGTTAAGTGACTTTAATTGGAATTTTTTAAATTACACTCTATAACAAAAAAAATGGAAGCACCAAGAAGGAATTGTCTGATTGTAATGAAATTTCGTATGCAAAGACATTTTGAGCGAAAATGCAAATGAATAAAAGTTGGTGTTCGATGAATAAATAGTGGGAGCTCCAGCGCATCGGAACTGCTCATTCAGCATGTGTATATAAGGAGCGATTCTGAATCTGTGGTCGCAATTTCTGTTGCATTTCGACTGCGGATATCTCACTTCGACTGTAACAATGCCTCGCCGAAAGATTCGTACTCATCACGTGCATATGTCAAAGTTTGAAAGAGGTCGTGCTATCGGATTGAAGGAGACTGGTTGGACGAATCGAAGAGTCGCTCGACATGTGAGTCGAAGCGATGCAGCGATTAGACGATGCTGGCAAGTGTGGATCAACAACGACAAATGTCAGCGTCAGGACGACAGCTGTCGTCCTAGGGTCACAACAGAACGGGAAGGCAGAGCGGTTGTCAGAGAAATCGTCGTTGTCAACTATCCAATGTGTGACCTGCACACATGTATCCAACATGACCCTCTGCAGATGACTGAGAGAGCGGAATTTACGCTCACGCTGACCGTTACGCCGCTTACCTCTCACACCTGTACACCGTCAAGTCAGATTACAGTGGTGGCGGGCTCGATCAACTTGGAACTGCGCTGACTGGGGACGTATAGACTTTAGTGACGAGTGCCGTTTCCAACTGTGTCCTGACGACGACAGCAGACGTGTCTGGAGGCGTCCAGGGTAGCGTGGGGATCCTGCCCTTACCATCGCACGCAATACATGCCCACAACAAGGCGTTATGGTCTGGGGTGCCATCTCCTTTGATAGCCGGAATCCTTTGGTGGTCATTTCTGGCACACTGGCAGCACAGCGGCACGTAGATAATATTGTACGACCGGTTGTGTTACCGTTCCTTTTGCGACACCCCGGACTTACTTTTCAACAAGATAATGCCGGGACACGCACGGCACGTGTTGCTATGAATTGTCTTCAAGCTTGCCCAACACTTCCTTGGCCAGCTAGGTCTCCTGATCTCTCTCCCATAGAGCACATTTGTGACGTTGTGGGAAGGCGATTGCAACCATCCGGAATGTTGAAGATTTAGCCCGACATTTGGAAACAATTTGGCAAGACATTCCGCAGGACACCGTCCATGAACTTTTTCAGTATATGCCACGCCGGGTGACACTTGCATCCAGGACAGAGATAAACCAACGCCTTATTGACTTCCTCCCTTTGTATACGGCCAAACTCTAAATCAGTAAATTGTTCTGAAAATTTAAGCGTCTGTGGTGTGGAGGCCTTTTTATGCTGTTCATTCAAACAAGATCGAGATTATTCAAAATAATTTCTTAAGATATCTACCTTATAAGAAAACTGGCATTTTTTGTTATGCCTTATCCGCTACTTTTTCGACTTAATATATTTAATATACTTCGATAACTTATTATCTCGGTATATCTGCTGTGCATGAAAGCTGTTCCCAGTGATTTCACTTAATATATTTAATGTCGAAAGCTTGCAGAACAGAAGGGATTACATATTATTTTGTCTATTTTGTCTATCAATTTTGATTAATGATTAAATGTATATTATATTGTTTCGAATTGTATCTGCCTGCATTCTCAATTTGGATCAATTTTGTGTGTGATTACATTTTATTTTCTACTTTTCTGTGCACCATTTTTGTGTAGGGATGGACATAGGAAAGACTTGTTTCCTCTTATAATTTATTTCTAAGGCATTAAACTGTAAGGAAGATAGAGCATGCTGAAACAAAAATAAATATTTAATTGCAATTAACAATATTTTAAAGTTATTTAAAGATATATTTTATATATATTTTAAAGATATTATATTAAAGTTAGTATAAAACTGAAAGTTGTTAAAAGGAAATCATATTATACTTTGTTAAAGCATTTTTACAACGTAATTTTGGAATATAAATAGTAGGCTCAGTGGACGAAATCGTATGCACGCCACTAGTGAGGAATATAAGATCATTTGAATTACAATTTCATACTCAGTAATGCACATAAATTTGTGCACACTCATTAATAAACTGGTTCACGACGTAAAATGCAGCGGAAATAAAATGGGAACACGTGCATTTTGCACATCATGCTCATACGTACGTACATACAATTTTGTAAGCCACCTAAGAGCAAAGAAGATCCAGTTACAACTTTTAGCAGTTTTGTTTGTCTTAGTTTCTATCCTACATTTTGTAACAAAATTGACAGAATTCTCAATAAGTTTGACTTGCTTTCTTCCAATAAATATCCTATTGAAGAGTTCAATAATTAAAGCATGTATCAAATTCCTTGTCAATGGGGAATGTCGTGCATAAGTCAAAATAAACGAGCAATAAAGTATTGCTTAAAAATATCAAAATTGTGTAAAAATCCAAGAAATTAATAAATCTTCAGTATCTAATCATTGTGGGATGAGTGGTGACCGGTTCAATTTATCTACTGAGTTCATTATTCAAAAGCGCTATTCAATTTTCAATTTGGGTTTCTTTGAAGCTTTTCCTATCAATAAATATTTTAGTGTTCAAATCAATGAATTGTCAATATCTCCATATTTCTTTAAGATGTGGTATGACCACGTCTTATTTTTTGCCCATATTCTCTGCATTTTACTTTTCCATTTTTATATTTCATGTTCATATTTAATTGTTTTTTAATTTTTTGAGATTTATTTTCCTTTCTTCACACTAGATTGTTTTACTATATTAGGGTTTGTCGCTTAGCTATTTCTACTTCACGGATATATAACATTGTGCTTGTTTGAGCATTTAGGTTCACACTTGTTCCTCCAAAGAGCGAAATTCAAATTATCACCCAAATGCACGTATTCTTTATATTTTTTGCTTTGAATGTTACGTTGTGACCCAGTTTCATTCTTTAAACTCGATTACATATTATAAACGTTTTCACTTTTTCAAACTTTTCACAAATTTGTGTGTTTGCAATTCAATATTATAGACATCACGTTTGTAAAACATATTTAATATATTTCTATATTTTTTATGTGTCAGAAATATTTAAATAAGTATTTAAATATAAAAAATTGTTTTTCAATTCAGAGAATGTATGTTTATATTTAATTCCATTAACTTATGCTTCTTTGAAAATTCAACAGATAACCATGCAAGAGATCTTGGCATAACAGATTATGCTTTTATCAATTGCGTTACATGAAACAAAATCTTGTCCTTTCCTATGTAACGTAATAGAAGGATAAAACACCGAGTATATCAAAAACATCAAAAATACATTAGGAAATAAATGGTATCAATAAAATAAATTCAATTTTGTGTTTGAGTTCTTTGCGCTATTAAATGTTACTTTTAGCAATAAACAGCATAGACAGTTCTGTAAAATTTAAGAAACATCATTGAATAAAAATGATTGTTTCTCTATATCAAATAGAGTATAAACTGAAAAGTAGCACACATCTCAATTTATTAAAAATTAATAAATTTCAAAATTATTATTATATTAAGTGCGTTATGGTAGAAACTATATTCAGTACACGGCATTATATATAAACTAACTACAGTGTGAAAAACAATATTAATAAAAAAGTATTTTTAACACTTTCCAACATAGTTGTAAAGTCTTTGATCATTCTATCTATCGATCTGTCAGTCCGTTCGCACGATATCTACCGTAAAAATGATTTTATCAAAAGGAAATGATCTGTGGGACATATGGGAATGAAAATGATTAATATCACCCAGTTTGTTTCAGATTTAACCCGGGTTAAAAAAATGGAATGCATTGAATCCCATGGGATTTACGTTTTCAAACATTTTTAAGCGAATTTAAAATTATCAAATTGCTTCGAAATATCCAAATTATCACATAAAATGTACAAAGAATTGACAGTTTTTAAAAAGAAAATTTGAAATAATAATGACACATATAATATAAGGGGCGCGGTAGCCCAGTGTTTAGCGCTGGAGTTGCACTCGGTAGTCCCGGTTTCGATTCCAGCCGCTGCCAAAACAACCGCCATGTTCACGCGATGTACGATCACATTAAACATGTGGGTCCGTAAGTACTTCCGAGAGGTTGGTGGTAGGGGAAGGAGGCTATGGTCCCTGTGGATGCCTCGCCCTCTGGGTTCCGGTCTAAATTGGGTGGAACTTCCCGACCATCCAAACAGTTACCTTACACCTTTCTGGTAGGTCGGACAGTCTGGGTCTCAACAACAGCAACATATAATATATGAAATGATCACATGATTCATGGCAAAATAAAATATGACATCAATTTTTCCACTGTGTAAAAATCGTGATATTTAAAGATCGTTTTAACATATATTTATTATTGCATACATCATAAAAGCGCTTCAGTTTTGTATATCATCTGTGCATCTAAATTCTGTGCCAAAGCAATTGCAATATTTTTTAATTTAAATGATCATCACTCAACTTTGATTATTTTTACAACGAAGCCTAATTTTGACGTATGCAGAATGTAAACAAATCAAGCGATTGTAAGTGTATGAGTTGCATAAGTGTGTATGAGTTGTGATGTGTGTATGAGTTGCATAAGAATTGCCGAATTTTTATCACGTAAAATTATTTAGCTCTCGAGTCTGAAATATAAGTGATATGAATGAAATATTCATTGATTTTAGGTAGAGAATTATATTTCGATGAAGTTTTAAGTAAATTGCTGTTTAACTGTAATAATTTTTAAAATATCACACCTGAATGTATTACATTTTAAAGATGTTTAAATAAAATTGCATATCAGTTGTAAAGAGTTTCATAATGGATGCTTATGCATGATTGTTTCTCTTGTAGCAAGACACCTATTTTTCAATACCAATGGTTGTTGCTGAAAGTTTGCGAACATCGTTCCTTATATTGCTGCGTTCATAGTCAAAGCAGCGTCCTTGAATAGAATCAGAAGTTAGGTAATCATGACATGCAATTAAAGGAAATCTCATTTAATATATAACTTTCTTTTAATATAATGATGGTAGATAATCTGTAAATTTTAAGCGCAAACTAATCGATTTCTTTATATAAAATTTGACGATTTTTTACAGTTCCTATGTCTATTCTAATGGTTTCCTACAAGACTTCTATGACCTAAAATCTATCGAATATTAATCAAAGTATTTTAATAATGTAAGATGATTAATGTAAGATAAGTTGTATAAGATTTGCAAAATTAATTAGCTCTTCAGTTGGAATATAAGTTATATGAATGAAATATTCATTGAATTTAGATAGAGAAACAGACAATTCATATTTCGATGACGTCATTTTAATAAAATTCATTTTGTTTTTCGATGAAGTTTAATTTTTTCAAATATAATAAATCATTGTAGTACTGTGATAATTTTAAAAATATCAGAGCTGAATGTATTACATATTAGAGAAGTTTAAATAAAATTGCATTTCAGTTGGAAAGTGTGTCATAATGAATTCTTTATCCAGGATCGATCTTTCTCGTATTGTCATAAGTTCACTAAAAATAAATCACTTATATAAAAGAAATCAAATTATCATACCAAATTTATCGCATTTGGTAAGTGCTTCCTAAGGATATTTTGTTCACGTTGTGAAAAAAAATTAATGCGATATCTAAATACTGACATGTTTGGGCATTGGCAAATTGAACCCTTCCACGTTGTCGGTTTTAAATTACTTTAAAATTTACCTCAAACTACAAAATTCTGCAATGATATAGCTCATAATCACAGAGCATTCCTACGGGCTCTGTGACTATGATTTTTACAGTACCCAATGAAGTGCACCAAGTATGGCACATATATTCGAGAATTGAGAAATTTCGCTCTACCACGTTGTCGGCATCAAATTACCTGAAAGCTTACCTCAAGTTACACAAATCAGCAATGATCAAACTCATCACCTATACTGGCTCAGTGACTATGATTTAGACAGTTAACAAAGAGGTGCATCAAATATGCTGCGATTTTGCACAGGCTCTACCGTGCTCTCTCTGATAACACCTGTTCTCGTTAGATCACCGAAGTCAAGCAGCATCGGGAGCGGTTAGTACTTGGGTGAGTGACCACCTGGGAACATCGCGTGTTGTTGACACATTTTGGGCGCTGTAGCCCGGTAGTTTGAGCGCTGGATTTGCACACTGCCACAACTGCCGCCGTGTTCATGCGGAGTACGATCACTTTAAACTTGTGGGTTCGTAAATCCTTCCGAGAGGTTAGTGGTAGGGGAAGGAGGGTTCCGTCTCTGTGGATGCCTCCTCCACTGGGTTCCGGTCTAAATTGGGTGGCACTTCCCGGCCGTCCAAACAATTACTTTACACCTTTCTGGTAGTTTTCCCGGCCGTCCAATTAGATACTCAAGTCCTCAGGATGAGTCGGACGGTCTGGGTCTTCTACACCTTTCTGGTAGGTCGGACGGTCTGGGTCTCAACAACAACATGTTTGGTGGGCAGTGAAAAATTCCTCCCTACCACATTGTCGGCTTCAAATTACTTCAAAAGTTACCGCAATCTATACAAAATTGCAATGATTAAGCCCATAATCACAGAGCCCTCCTTTGGGTTCGATGACTATGATTTTGATAGTTTACAAAGGGATGCCCCAAATATGAGGCAGTTTTACACACCTGTTTGGACCTCTCCCGGCCATTCAAACTGCTGCTCTAAGTCCTTGGACGAGCCGAATGGTCTGGGCTTTTGGCTTTTGACACCTGTTTGGACATTGACAAATTCCGCCCTACCAATTTATCGGTTTCAAATTACTTCAAAATTTACCTTAAGCTACAAAAATATGTAATGACTATACTCATAATCACAGAGCCATCCTACGGACTTGGTGACTATGACTTTAACAGTACCCAAAGAGGTGAGCCAAATATGACGCAATTTTGCATAACTGTTTGGACATTAACAAATTCCGCCCTATCGCGTTGGGGGCTTAAAAATACTTCAAAATTCACCTCAAGTTACACAAATCTACAATGCCCAAGCTCATAATCATAAAGTCCTCCTACGGGACCGGTGACTGATTTTGACAGTTCCCAAATAGGTACGCGGAATTGTGGCATACGAGAGCTTTAAACGTAGGTCAAACATTCAGATTTTAAATTTCGTCTTTATGGGACGCTTTATAAATCGTTATAACATGTGGAAATCGGATGTATATTTACATATGATAAAACAGCAACATTTTAATAATAATTCATGTCTCAAATGTGGTGATGTGGTCTGATTTCTAACAGTTTTCAACATAGTTGAAAAGCATTATAACTTTGATCATTCTGTCTGTCTGTCCGTTCGCACGATAACTGCCGTTAAAATGACTTTATGAAAATGAAATTTTAGTATGTTGTTCAGACGGTCTATGGAACATATGAGAATGAAAATGGATAATATCACCCAATCAGTTTCAGCTTGAAAAAATGAAATACATTGAACCCTATGGAACCTAATTTTTCAAACATTTTTTAAGCAAAGTTAGAGTTCACAAATTGCTTCAGAAATTTTAGAAATCTTAAAATCATCACATAAAATGTGGAAGAAAATATTCAGCAAAATATGTTAGATAGTTCTTTTTAATAAAAATTGAAATAATAATTAAACCCATGATATATGAAGAGATCAAGTGACTCACTGTAAAACAAAATATGGCATTCATCTTTTTCCGTGTATAAAGATCATGATAGTTAAGGATCTTTTAAGTTTATATTTTGTGTAGCATTCGTCATAAAACCGCTTTATTTTGCATATTATTTGTGTATCTAAATTCTGTGCAACGTAATTAAAATATTTTGACTTTAAATCATCACTAAACTTTGGTTATTTCTACAAAGAAGCCTAATTTTAACTGTTGCAGAATGTAAACAAATCAAACGAGTGTTAAGTGAGCTGTATAAAAATTGCTAGGGTTTTTTTTAACGCAAAATTATTTAGCTTTGGAGTCTGGAATATAAGTATCATGAATGAAACATTTATTGATTTTGCATACAGAGGCAGACGATTTATATTTCGTTGAAGTATGAAGTCCTCAAGTATAATAAATTACTGTAATACTGTGATAATGTAAAAAAAAATCACCGCTGAATATACCACATTTTAGAGATGTTTAAATAAAATTGCATTTCAGATGGAAAGTGTTTCATAATTAATGCTTTATGCATGATTGATCTTTCTTGTTTGTTTTTAGTTTATTTTTGCTAATATCTTAGAAAACTCACTGAAAAGGCAATCATAAAAACATTAATTAAATCCACTGATAATCAAAATTAGTAGTTCAAATATTCTATATATTTGGAGATGTCTTCAATAAAAACATATATACACCGATTGGATCTAAAAACAGGTAAAATATGTGGATAAAAAGTATACTATAAAAACGTTCAAAGTACACCATTTATAAAGATTTTAAAATAGTTTTAGGTGTCTTTGCCAATATCGAATACTATGCTCACGAACGCATAATAATAAGCCCCAAAATGGTTCATAGATGATGCTGATGTCCTAAATGAGAATGTATTTCAAATTTTGGGAAGGTCCCCCACAGACGAGTTCTGTTATTATTTGTTCATAATCGTTCGTCTACTTTGCTTGATTAACACACCCTCAACAATTCACTCATAGTTTCAATCATTCCGTATTTCATTTTCATTACAATAGGTTACAGTACTCTATTCTCACTGTAATCAATATCTAATGTCATAATCCTCGGCTGCCACTGCTGATGAAAACGGCAATACATTCGAAAATGCATGTTAGCCAATTACTATTCCTTCAGTAATGGGTAGAGATATGCGGTGTTTCGTAATAATCTTCTCTCTTTGATTGGTTTAAGTGAAAGTTTCGATAAATACCTGAAAGGGTAACGATGAAGTATTGCACGAGCTTACCTAATAATAACCACGCTAGGTATTGAACAAAGTGCTTAATATAAAATAGAGTTATATGTATATTTCATGTACAATGGTTTGGAGTACAGCTCTCAGTGTGACTTTCAATTCGTGTTCATCAGAAAATGAGAAACGTACATTTTTAGATTACATACTTGAATTATGCTTCTTAAAAGTATTTCTTAAAAATATTTTGAAATATTTCTTTTTCACACCCTTTTGTTAGCGCTTTACAACCACGTATGCAGACCCACCATAAGAGTGTACCCACCATAAGAGTGTATACGTTTTTGAGAATAACTAGAAAACCGAAGGAGCTATAAATTCCAAATTCGGTATGCCGTATGTTGTGATGTACACCAAAAATGAATGGGTAGAAAAATATGCAAATTTTACAGGGTAGACGCAGCTCACCAATTTATGTAAATGATGCGAAATGCACAGCTGTCCCGAGCACGTAGAGTGAGATATAAGGGAAGGAACTTGTAGAATCGGCTATAGTCGCGCCGCTCTGTCTGCCAGGGAAATCATTTTGCAATTTTTGTTTACCTCAGAGGAAACGTATAGTAGCAGAGAACGCCAGGCCTCCGCTAACCCAGGCAGTTTCAGCAGACAGACGACTTCACTAGGGGTATGGTGATCGGACTCAGAAGGGCAGGTTGGCCCATACGTCAAATCTCAGCTGACAGCCACATAAACGCGTCCACGGTGCACCGGCAGTGGCGAAGATGGTTGGAACAAGGGAATGTGGCACGTTTGAGAGGTGCCGGTACGATCAGGACGACGTCAGTATGCGTGGACCGAAGCATCTGTTGGGAAGAGTTGACGGCCCCGCAGGGCAATTCGGTTGCCCTTTTGCAACATGTGCAGGACACCTTTGATGCCCTCATATCGACCAGGACCATTATTCATCTATTGGTCACCGGCGATCTGCACTCATGGCGCCCGTTAAGAAGACTATTATTGACACAACAGCACAGACGCATCTGTTTTCAATGGAATAGAGCCACGTGGACGGCGGAATGGCACAGGATCGTATTCTCAGACGAGTCACGATTCTGTTTTAGCAATGACAGTCGCCGTGCACGAGTCTGGGGCCGAAATGGTGACATGTCCAATTTGACCGTATCTATGGAACGCCAGACGGCGCGACAATTTTGCCTCATGGTTTGGGGCTCTATCGCCGGCGATACGAGGTCACCTCTGGTCCGTATTGAGGGCAGTATGACGGCTTAACCATACCTGTATAGAGTGCTGCGGCCAGTGACACTACTCTTCATTCAGTCGGTGTCCAATGCCATTTACCAGCTGAATAACGCCCGAACACACATGGCGCGCATTAGCCAAGATGTCCTGCAATGTACCCAGGCGCTTCCCTGGCCACCAGTCTCCCCTAATCTCTCACCAATCGAACACGTCTGGGACGTATTTGGACATCGTTTGCGTGCGCTGCCACCTCCGCGTTTAGAAGACGAACTCAGACAAATGGTTGACAGGGAATGGGCAGTCATCTTTCAGGACACCATTTACACGCTCATTGATTCTGTGTCTAGATGTGTTGCTGCCTTTATCCCCGTGCGCTGTGGTCCTACAACCTACTGATCAGGCTTATAGCTCAGTGTATAGGTGTATCGTTGCAATAAACACCACTTATTGTTCGTTGCTGTGTCTCTCTGTTTGCCGATTTTCATCGATTTCTGTACACTGCACACTCCTTCATGGTATCTTTTTTCACTGTCAAGTTGTGTATTTTAATTCTTGGATCCTTATCAAAAAGTCCGTCCTGGGATGACCATATTTATGTATAAAGTGCAGTTGCTTATGATATCAGATACTGAAAACAAAGAGCTGGATATTGGACGCATTTTTAATTTATTTACAGCAATGGATATTATAATTACCCATTTTGTGTTGTTGCTACGCAAACATGGTTTGAGTATCGTCTTTTATTATAGTATATCACACGAATAAACCATTTCTTTTTTAAATTACTTAAGGGCTTTTGAAAATTATCGATCAGCCCGTCCTGGCATCCCCATAAGGATATACTGGTTTTGATGGAATAACTCAAGAACTTGAACAGTTGGAAATTTCAACTTTGGTATGTGGTTGTCTATGGTTTTGTGAACAAATTCCGTTATTTTGGTAGTTAAACATTCAGAGGTCCCAATACTTCTAATAGTTGCATAAACAGAGTGAATTTCCCTGTTTGGCGTTTTATTTTGTGCCTCTTGTCCTATACATCGATAATACCTAAAAGCTGCATAGCTAACAAGTGAATACCTGAAGCATTTTTGAGAATTTTTTCAATAAGGTAAATCAAGTAATAATATTTTTTTAATTGTATAATGGTCATGAATTTATTAAAATTTTATTTTGATACATGTTGCTTGCGCGGAGGATGGCACTACAACTATTGTACGCATATAAACTCGAGGAAAGAGGACTTTGTCAAACAGTGGCGACGGCAGCGTTCTCTACTTTTTTTATAGAGAGAACTATATAAATTTAGAAACTAAATTTCTCTATACAAGCTTCCATTCATACAAGCAGTCCGACAAGCTTCCATTGAATTTCGTGTTCAGAGAAAAGCGCTGGAGAGTATATAAAACTAGATACATTGTCAAAAACTTGACGAACTGAGTCTAGCTTGCTGAATCTAGATCTACTTAGATGTATTCTGAACCGCAGCCCAGCACTTCCAAGCAGAGTGTGACAAATGAGTGGTCCCTCACAAAATAATTGACCGATATTGCACCTGCTCCATTGATTAGCGAAACTCGCACTATATCCAAACGTCAGAGACGTCATGCTACTAGTTTAACGTCATCCAAAAATATAGATAAAGTAAAGCATAAAACCAAAATATTAAGAACTTTAGGACTCTACCTGAAAAATCAAAATAAGAAGAAACGACGTTGCAGAAATTTTCCCAACAGGAGCTCTGAAGAGGAAATTAAGATTCAATATTCATCCAGTGGAAATCCAGTGATGATTTTGATCGCTATAATGAGTATATAGGATGCAAAGAGGATTATAATAGCACAAAGTTTAAAACTGACTGTATCAATGCGTTCGTTATCATCCCTGGTTGCACGAAACATGCTCATAATTTATCGATGTTTTCCAGAATTATTTCATCAGAAATATCGATGTATGCCAGTGGTATTAGTATATCAGAAAATAAGTGACATTTTTAATTTTTTCCAGTAATACTTTTATTTCAGTTAATATTTTTGAAAATAATCACATCATGTAATTTTGTAACACATTATCTCTAGTATTTTGTTCAATAATTAAAATTTTGTTTTCAAATTAAATGCAAATACTTCCTTAAGTTTAACTCGCACGTATTTACCATCAAAGTAGAACTAACCCACGATCATGTGGCCATATAACCCGCACTCCAAGGGTTAGTGTCCAAAACCATAGTTTAAAAATTTCGGAATTTTAGACTTTCTATCAATTGTTGTTCACATAAGACCATATAAATAAAATCTGATGTGGGCAACACATGACTTTCCTTATATAATGTAATGAATTTACTACTTTTACAGAAAAAAAATAGGTTTTTCTTATAGTAGATATTAATATTCATTCCAAGATATTGAATGTTCGACAATAAGTCGTCATTTTCAATGATTTAGCGTCATTTTTATCCATTTGGCGAGATTTTCGTTAATTTGGCAACATTTCAAAAAGTCGCCAAGTTGGCAACATTCCGCCAAATTCGTCGCCAAAATATCGCCAAGCGTTATGGACGAAGACATAAGTTATTCTTACAGCAGATAAATGACTATTAAGGTTCAAATACAAAAGTAATACTCAAAGTATCTTTTCCATGAATGGAACGAGCTAGATCCATGATAATGATGTCACCCAATGTATCGCATGGTATTACATATGAAAAGTGAACATGTTTCTCAATAGGAATTTTGTTTTAATTTTATATGACTTTATGATACTTTTTTTAAATGTGCAATATCTCGAGAACGGTTCATGTTAGCTTTCTAAAATTTATATCAATTGTTTTCTAATGAAAAATTACACAAGAAATGTCTGTTTGCGTAACTTTATTAGTGGTTTTGATTTTTTGATGATTTTTTCAAAATTTTATTCGAAAATTTAGGGGGTTTCTGAACATTCGATTACGTATAAAAACATTAGGCTTCCAGTGTTTACGGATTGTGATTTTTGTACCAAATTTGGTTCGAATCGGTCCATTCGTTCGTCAGTTATCGTTTCCACAGACTCACTGACACACACACACAGAGACATCACTTCAAAAATGTTTGATTCGTGATCAGGGATGCTTGAAACGTGCTCTCCCGTCGAAAACTCGAATTCGAATTTTCGACCCCGTCACAATACTTTCCTTATACATTATGTATATAAGGAAAGTAAAAATCTGATGTGGGCAGCACATGACTTTACTTATATAATGCAATGAATTTATTACTTCTACAGCAAAAAAATAGACTCTTTTTATAGTAGATATTTATATTTTTTCCAAGATATTGAATTTTCGTCAATGATCATCATTTTCATTGATTTAGCGTGATTTTTATCCATTTGGCGAATATTCGTTAATTTAGCAACATTTAAAAAAGTCGCCAAGTTGGCGACATTCCACCAAATTCGTCGCCAAAATCTCACTAAGCGTTATAGACGAAGAAATAAGTTATTCGTACAGCAGATGAATGATTATTGGCGTTAAAATGCAAAAGTATTTCTCAAAATATCTTTTTTTATGAATGGAACGAGCTAGATCCACGGGAATGATTACACCAAATTTATCGCATAGTATTACATATGAAAAGTGAACATGTTTCTGAATAGGAAATATTTAGTTTTATTTTATATGACTTTTTGATATTTTTTTTTAAAACGCTACAATATCAAGACAACGGTTCATGTTAGCGTTCTAAATTCAATTTTAGAATATTGTGCAATGATTTGGGACCCTGTTTACAATCTGCATTCTCAGCGGATAGAAATCGTGCAAAATAAACTATTACGTACTATTGATTACAGCTTGACTGGCTATTATCCTTATGATATGTATACGAGGGAACTCAAACAGAAATATAGTTTAATGTCTCTTAAAAAAAGAAGAAGAAGGTCCTGCCTCTTCTTTTATTATAAGGTTTTAAATAATACTATTGATTCCCCTATTTTACTTTCTTGCTGGAATTTCATATATCTGTCAATAATAGTAGGAGAAAACTCTTTTCCACAATACTACTGTTAAACACAACTACATTAAATGCTATTCCATCTATACATTTGTTGATCTATATAATAGCTATTGTGCTGATATTAATATATTTAACTTGGCTCCTGTCTGTTTTAAGAAAAGCCTGTTTCAATGCGCTTGACATGTTTACAACTTAGTATTCTTGTATCTTATGTTCTGTATTTTTTAATTTCTTGTGTGGCTATTGTAACTGGATTTCATTTGTAGTTACCCCGTAAATTGAATAAAATAAAATAAAATGAAATAAAATAAAATTTATGTCAATCGTTTTCTAATGAAAATGTGCGTAAGAAATGATTATTTGCGTAACCTTATTAGCGGTTTTGATTTTTTGACGATTTTTTAAAATTTTCACTCGAAAATTTAGGGGGTTCTGAACATTCGATTGCGTATAAAAACAATAGGCTTCCAGTGTTTACGGATTGTGATTTTAGTACTGAATTTCATTTGAATCGGTCCATTCGTTCGTCAATTATTGTCTCCATAGACTCACTGACACACACACATACTTTCACACACACACACATTCTTTCACACACACCCACAGACATCACCTCAAAAATGTTCGATTCTTGATCAGGGATGCTTGAAACGTGCTCTCCCGTCGAAAACTCGAATTCGAATTTTCGACCCCTTCACAATACTTTCCTTATACATTATGTATATAAGGAAAGTAAAAATCTGATGTGGGCAGCACATGACTTTACTTATATAATGCAATGAATTTATTACTTCTACAGCAAAAAAAATAGACTATTTTTATAGTAGATATTTATATTTTTTCCAAGATATTGAATTTTCGTCAATGATCATCATTTTCATTGATTTAGCGTGATTTTTATCCATTTGGCGAATATTCGTTAATTTAGCAACATTTAAAAAAGTCGCCAAGTTGGCGACATTCCACCAAATTCGTCGCCAAAATCTCACTAAGCGTTATGGACGAAGAAATAAGTTATTCGTACAGCAGATGAATGATTATTGGCGTTAAAATGCAAAAGTATTTCTCAAAATATCTTTTTTTATGAATGGAACGAGCTAGATCCACGGGAATGATTACACCAAATTTATCGCATAGTATTACATATGAAAAGTGAACATGTTTCTGAATAGGAAATATTTAGTTTTATTTTATATGACTTTTTGATATTTTTTTTTAAAACGCTACAATATCAAGACAACGGTTCATGTTAGCGTTCTAAATTCAATTTTAGAATATTGTGCAATGATTTGGGACCCTGTTTACAATCTGCATTCTCAGCGGATAGAAATCGTGCAAAATAAACTATTACGTACTATTGATTACAGCTTGACTGGCTATTATCCTTATGATATGTATACGAGGGAACTCAAACAGAAATATAGTTTAATGTCTCTTAAAAAAAGAAGAAGAAGGTCCTGCCTCTTCTTTTATTATAAGGTTTTAAATAATACTATTGATTCCCCTATTTTACTTTCTTGCTGGAATTTCATATATCTGTCAATAATAGTAGGAGAAAACTCTTTTCCACAATACTACTGTTAAACACAACTACATTAAATGCTATTCCATCTATACATTTGTTGATCTATATAATAGCTATTGTGCTGATATTAATATATTTAACTTGGCTCCTGTCTGTTTTAAGAAAAGCCTGTTTCAATGCGCTTGACATGTTTACAACTTAGTATTCTTGTATCTTATGTTCTGTATTTTTTAATTTCTTGTGTGGCTATTGTAACTGGATTTCATTTGTAGTTACCCCGTAAATTGAATAAAATAAAATAAAATGAAATAAAATAAAATTTATGTCAATCGTTTTCTAATGAAAATGTGCATAAGAAATGATTATTTGCGTAACCTTATTAGCGGTTTTGATTTTTTGACGATTTTTTAAAATTTTCACTCGAAAATTTAGGGGGTTCTGAACATTCGATTGCGTATAAAAACAATAGGCTTCCAGTGTTTACGGATTGTGATTTTTGTACTGAATTTCATTTGAATCGGTCCATTCGTTCGTCAATTATTGTCTCCATAGACTCACTGACACACACACATACTTTCACACACACACACATTCTTTCACACACACCCACAGACATCACCTCAAAAATGTTCGATTCTTGATCAGGGATGCTTGAAACGTGCTCTCCCGTCGAAAACTCGAATTCGAATTTTCGACCCCGCCACAATACTTTCCTTATACATTATATATATAAGGAAAGTTAAAATTAACATTTTCAATCTTCTGCGATTTGACATGGCAATTACTCAAAAACTATAAGAGCTTTATTTTAGTGATAAATATATATTTTAATACCAAATTTTCTAATTCACATTTTTACCATATTGCTATTTATATCAATCTTCTATAGTTTACAATATATTTCAAGGGACATTTAGGAAAATGGAAAAACAAAAATTTGCTGGAAGATCTATTTTGAAAAGTTTTTCGAAACAAAATTTTGAAATTTTAACATAGTCCATATATTTTTAAATATTCATAATACAGACCCCATTTCTTCCGACAAAACACGGAATTTTCCTTACATTTTTATCTATTTTGCCATCTATTATAACCATTTAGAGTGTTTACACTTTTCGTATTTTCCACTAGAGATATTCCAACCATAGATGTTATTCCCATCAAAATGTAGTCCACGTCTGGGTTATTTTGAATCCATAGAAATTTAATTTCATTTAGTTTGGCTACTGACAAATAAAACATAAACCGGATTTCCGAAATTTCAAGATCCATTCAGATCAGAGTTTAAAGCGTCATTGACAAATGTATTTTCTTTCATTGTTGTAACGCATTTGTGTTTAGATGAGAATTTGTACGTTTAGAATAACAAAACCTCTGTCACAACTGTTAATCAGAGGGAGGATGTTAATCAGGAGATCTATGGATTGTAATGCAGAGATGTTTTGAAAAATGTTGATGAAGTGAGCATATGACTGTACTTCTATTGCCTAATAAACATATTTTTACTTTCCCTGCAATACATGGTAATGTATAGGGAAAGTATTGGAATCATGCCGAAAATCGCAACTCGAGTTTTCGACGGATCTACACGTTTCAAGATCTCTAGAATTCGAAAAAACTACTTTTAGCGTGACGTCTGTTTGTCTGTCTGTGCAGATTTTGTATCCACTATAACTAAAAAAGTAATTGACCGAATTTCATAAAATGTGGTAGGTAAATCACTTGTGGGCGAATTTGCTGCTGATTAGTTTTGGTTATGATTGGGGATAAAAAAAACCGCGTTTTTTTTTTTGGAAAATGGGCCGCAAAAGCTTCTATCCACTCTAACTGAAAAACTAACAGAATTCCACAAAATTCGGTAGGAAAATCACTTGTGGCACCCTGGTACTGATTGGATTTTGGTATGATTCGAAAAAAAATAACCTGTCTTTTTTTGCAAAATGGCCCGCAAAAATCACCAATATCTAAAATAAAAAACTACGTATGCTCAAATATATCCATTAAATGCTTGTTTAATACGTAATTTTTCACGCAGAAAAGAATAAGATCAATCCCATTACACTAGGTCTAGCCGTTCTCGAGATATTTTAGAGTTTTCGTATTTTCTCTACGCCACCTTTGAAAAGAAGTCCAGTTATCAAATGAGAACGAAAATTGTATTAAAAGTGAATTAAATGTAATTAAAATAAAGCGAACGCGAATATAAGTCTGCAGGGAAAGTCATGTGCTGCCCACATCGGATTTTTACTTTCCCTGCAATGCATGGTAATGTATATGGAAAGCATTGGAATCGCGTTGAAAATCACAACTCGAGTTTTCGACTGATCTACACGTTTTGGGATCTCATCTCTAAAACACAAAAAAAAAAAAAACATTTTTAGCGTGACGTCTGTGTGTGTCTGTCTGTGCAATGTAGGTATCCGATCTAATTCAAGAACTAATGGACCAAATTTCATAAAATTTTATAGGTGTGTCATATGCGTGTAATACTGCTGATTAAATTTTGGTACTATTCGGGACGTAAGAACTTTTTTTTTTCTTTGCAAAATGGCCCGCAAAAATCTCATATATCCACTCTAGCTAAAATTCTAATTGACCAAATTTCACAAAATTTGGTAGATATGTCACTTATGAGATAACCTGGTGCTGATTAGATTTTGGTGCGATTCGGAAAAAAGAATCTGCCTTTTTTACAAAACAACCCTTTAAAATCGCCAAAATCTAGAATAAAAGGCTGCGTATGCTCAAAGGTAACAATTAAATGCTTCTTTTCGCGTAATTTTTGACGAGGGAACTAATAAAACCAACTCCATTACTCTGCGACGAACAGTTCTCGAGATATTTTAGTTTTTTCGCATTTTTGTTACAATGCCTTTGAAAACATGTCCAGTCACCACATAAAAACAAAAATGTAATTGTAAATTCAGTGTTATTTTGTGCAATTAATCTCAATTTGATGAATTATGAAAGAAATAAAGAGAAAATTAATTTGATTCTGTGAGGAAAGTCATGATCTGCCCACATCATATTTTTTGTACTAAGAATTAGGTTTAGTTTTTGCATCAATATCGCTTATTGGAGTTTGTCCTTTTCGTTAGTGCTTAAATTTCAAAATTTTTAATGAACCTACTTATATGAACGTGTTCCAATTATGTAGAACTATGGCAATAATTTCATATAACGGGAATTAATGCTTGTTGTTTTTATATATTTTCTTTGTTGAACTAAACAATATGGAAAATGAATCCATTAAAAAATCAAGTTGCGACTCACATTCCATATATATCTCTAAATAAGACCATAAACAAATACTGTACGCAGTGTTTCCCAACGTGCATATTTCTTCTTTGTAGCAATGATAAAATAATAAAATAACTTAAATTATTTCAAAATAATCTTATTTAAGTTTGTTATTTTAATTACCAAAACATATCTTATTTATTTAAATAATTTCTAAGTACCAAAGCTAAGACTTCCATAAAAATGCATAGTTTGTTGCTGAGAATTATTAAGGTAATTACACATTGTTTGTTTATGAACAATATTTTATACTTTTGCAATTAAAATGCAGTAATTTCTTTCAATCCTCTTTCAATTCTTAGTTTATAATGCTCTACATTTAAAAACGAATTTAATAATCAAATTTCTATCCGAAAATGCAGTTTAAATGGGCAATTACGCTTATTAGGAAGACTTTAACTCGTATTTCAATTTTATTTATCTTCGTATTTTATTTTGAAAGACTTTTCTCAATGCTGCACGTCCTATATTTTTAAAAGAATTAGGCAATAAAATAAAATTTAAGATTTTTAACATAATAATTATTTTATGAAAAATACATTTTATTTCATTATTTAGCTCTGATTAGAAATGAATAAGATCTTATATAATGAACATTTTCGGTTTGAAATAAAAATATTTCCTTATTAACAGCAAGAAAGGTTAATTAAATGTATTAAATAGCTTCATGGGCTAAAATGATCCTCATTTTCCAAGATAGAGAAACCAAGCAATGGCATCAACTAAAACAACAACATCTCTGTCTTTACTTGTGCGGTTGAAATGCAGACAGACGCATTATTTCAGATTTGACAGACGCGTTATTGCAGATTTGACAGACGCGTTATTGCAGATTAGACAGACGCGTCATTGAAGATTTGACAGAAGCGTTATTGTAGATTAGCCAGACACGTTATTGCAGATGAGATAGACGCGTTATTGTAGGTTAGACAAACGCTTTATTGTAGATTTGACAGTTGCTTTATTGCAGATTTGACAGACGGGTTATCGCAGTTTAGACAGGCACATCATTGTAGATTTAACAGACACGTTATTGAAGATTGGACAGACGCTTTATTGCAATTTGACGCTTTGACGATATGACACACTCGTTATTGCAGATTAGACAGACGCGTTATTGCAAATTTGACAGACGCATTATTGCAGATTTGACAGACGCGTTATTGCAGATTAGACAGACGCTTTATTGCAGATTTGACAGACGCATTATTGTAGATTTGACAGACGCGATATTGCAGATTTGACAGACGCGTTATTGCAGATTAGACAGACGCGTCATTGAAGATGAGATAGACGCGTTATTGTAGGTTAGACAGACGCTTTATTGTAGATTTGACAGATGCTTTATTGCAGATTAAACAGACACGTTATTGCAGATTTGACAGACGGGTTAATGCAGATTTGACAGATGTGTTATTACAGATTAGACATACGCGTTATTGCAGATTTGATCGAAGCGTTATCTGTGATGATGCAGTGTCTTTGTATTTCTACGCTGAATCCGAAGGCTCTAATTTCCCCTTTGAAACCCTTTGACACGTTCATTCAGTTTTGTAGGCTATTATTAATTAAGTATATATATTGCTAGTGAATTTAGACAGCAAGTTGAGCGAATTTTTACGTTTACTTGCGAGCCTGATAGAGTGAAAAATTCACAGTCCAGTTTTTGGTGTATTTTACAGTTTTGAGTATCTTTGAACTTGAATCAATCTTTTCGGATTTGTTCTATGCATGTGTGAGTATACATGTTTCAATATGTCAGTATATGTATGTGTATGAGTATATGTATGTGTATGAGTATATGTATGTAGAAAACCCAGACCACACGACCAACCCATAGGCTAATGGTAGCTTTCTGTGTGGCCGGGAGTATATGTATGTGTATGAGTATATGTATGTGTATGAGTATATGTATAAAAATATGTAGTTCCTAAGAAGACACATAATCACCCAATTTTTTGGTTAGGCTATTATTATGGAACTCTGTATTTTTAGCGACTGAGAGGTTTGTATATGTATCTGGATATCTAGTCCACTGTTATAAAACAGGTATCACTATTGATTCCTATCCTAAAATATCCTGAAATAATTAATCCTATATTATGTACTCTTATGACAACGAAGCACCTTCTCCTAAGTAAAATTAGGGAAATTGATTCCAAAATAGATGTAAATGCTCATAAATATTCATTTGCTAATATAATTTTGAATTTTATATATATATATATATATATATATATATATATATATATATTTGTAAAATTCGTATTGTTCGCAAATACATACAACTTGTTACTTTCCCTACAACTCCTGTAAATCACAGTCAAACAAACAAGTGAATCTATTAATCATAGTCAAATAAAGAAATTATACTATGGGAATCACAGTCAAACAAGGAAGTCAATTTGTAAATCACAGACAAACAATGAAGTTAATTTGGGAATCACAAACAAACAGCAAAGTTAATTTCTGAATCATAGTCAAACAACATAGTCAAACAACATAGTAAACATTTGTGAGTGATAGTCAAACAAACAACTTAAAAGATAAATAACACTCAAACAAGCAGAGTATATTTTAGAACTAAACTCTAAAGTACGTTTCAACAGTAATTCATGCTGACCAGTATTTCATGCTGCAACCGTAATGACCCACCAGTGTGTGTCGTCCGGATTTGAGCTGTAAATGAATGATTAGTATATACATACATTACAATATTTAACTCTGAAAATAATGAGATATCTTCAGCTCAAATTGAACTTTTATTTACAAGTATCATTTGTATTATAGCTATCCTTATTATTAAAATTTACATCTTCATCAATGATATTGTTGTTTCTGAAGCTAGCATTTATTGTGTGATCAGTGTGATAACAAGATTAATTTTCACTTGACATAGATTCAGATTAAATATAAAGTTATTCATTTATGACTGACAATAGGTACCTTAATTCCTATTGTACTTGTATGCAGGCGTTTGGTCCTCATGGAATTTCAGATGCCGTATATTTAAACTTTTCCTTACGGCGGTACAACAGTTGTACCACTGAAATTCTCTTGAAACTCTCAATCTTCTTCTGAAAACTTGAAGAATGCCTGCAGCCCTTCCTTCAAGTTTCTTCTGACTGAAGGGGGGAACGAGTTACGAACAAAAGACAAGGACATTGAAGGTGTTTATTTAGAGGGGTGGAATTTTCAGTTATTTTGCCGTTATGGAGTTGAAGAAATGGATTCTTGGAGCCGTAATGTAAAGGTTAACTTCATTGGCACAGAATTTTTTATATCGAATATACTCTACACTATTCATTTTTCACTAACATTACACTTCTGAAGTCCGTCTCATCTTCTATTATATTATTAACTCGCCAACGAATGAGCTCATGTTTTTATCTCTGTACAAGGCGTTCTGAAAATTCTGGCTGCCTTGGCTGCCCATTGGATCACAGGAATCTGTGAGGAGCCTGGTCAAGGCGAATCTTTCAATACATCAACTGAGCAGATCGAATGTTTTATGAAGTTGATGTTACGAAAAACTCACAAAGGCATTTTTTTTTCATAATAAGTTTCCGTTTGTGTTATCCAAATTGACATTTTTTTTCATTAATAACATGACGGATTTTCTAAAAACAATTATAAATCAACAGAAGCAAAGATTTCACTGCTCATTTAAGATTCACAGCTCATAAAGAATTATTCTCTTTTTTTGCATATATTTATGCAAATCGTATTCTTGTCTTACTTCATTGTTTAAACCAGAAAATAAAATGTAATAAAGTGACTTGAAGTAAAATTACAATCTCCCATCATGATGAGACCCCGATGAGAAGCTCCTAAAAAGTCATGTTCACCTGAAGTTTGAAATAGAGTTCTTTGACTTTTATTTGAAAAAAACTAGATAATGAATTCGGCCAGAATTCTGGTTCACTAAGGGAATTTCATTGCATTTTTATTGTAAATGAAATCTGAGAATATTCTATGTCATTAAACATGTTTTGATTACATACAATACTCAGTATAATCAAAGTGGAATTATTTTGTGTCAAAAATCTGGATTTAGAATTCAATGATTTACATGATTTGATTACCTCTAACTACAAATCAGACATTTTAATGATGTCTTTAGACACAAAATGTCTTAACATATTCATAAAATCATGCTGAATTTGGAGAAATTATTTTTATCAAAGAGCGTCAGAAGCCTGTTGATTTTCAATATGAAAATACCAGGGACTTGTTCTTAATTTTTCGAACATATTTTTGAGAATCGAAAGATTAATTTTTAAAAATTGGAAAACATTATATTACTGAGCAAAAAGTTATGTTAAAAATGTTACAAACATGTTTTATCTAAAATTAAATTGCATAATTTATGTGAAACTAAAGAATAGTGGAAGCTTTGTCCATCCAACTGATGAGATAATAGCCTTTTTAACACTTCACACCAAAGTTGAAAAGTGTTTATGACTTTGTTCATTCTGTCTGTCTGTCTGTCTGTCCGTTAGCACGATAACTGCCGTAAAAATGACTTAATCAAAATGAAATTTTAGTATGTTTTTCAGACGGCCTGTAGGACCTATGGGAATATAAATGAATAATATCACCCAATTAGTTTTGGATTGAACGCAGGTTGAAAAAATGAAATACATTGTGCCCTATGGGACCTAATTCTTCAAACATTTTTTAAGCGGATTTAAAATTCACAAATTGCTTCGAAAATTTTAGGTAATATTCAAATTGTTCCATAAAATATATAAAAAAATTCAGCGAAATATATTCAGTAGTTTTTTTTAAATAAAAATTAAAATAATAACACCTCTTATATGAAGCGATCACGTGAGCACGATATGGAAAGATCACGTGACCCACTTCAAAATGATATACGGCATCCATCTTGTCTCAAAATCGTGATTTTTAAAGTTCTTTTTAATTCATATTGAGTGTTGTATCCGTCCTAAAACCACTCTATTTTTGCTTAAATTCTGTGCATCTACATACTGAAACAGCGCAATTACAATATATTTGAGTTTAAATGCTCATCCAAATTTGATTATTTCTACAACGAAGCCTATTTTTCACTTCTGTAAAATGTAAACAGCAAAATGTGTAGAATGAGTTGTATTAGAATTGCTGTATTTCTTTAACACAAAATCATTTAGTTCATGGAGTCTGCGTAGCTGATATGAATGCAATATTCATTGATTTTATAAAGAGAAGGACAATTCTTTTTCGATGAAGTTTTACGCATAGAGTTTAATTACTTGTAGCACCATGGTCTTAATTTTTAAATAAAATAAATTATTATAGTATTGTGATGAATGACATGAATTTGAAATTATTTATGAATGCAATGCTGCTTTTATAGAGAGAGCCAGGCGTGTTATTTTTTGTATGGCGTCATTTGAATAAATTTCAGTTGTTTTCGATGAAGTTTTCAAATATAATAAATTATCGTAATAGTATGATAATTCTAAAATTATTACCAAGGAATGTATCACATTTTAGAGATGTTTAAACCAGGCAATTTTTATTTTAATGCCGTCATTTGAAGTTCATTTTTTTCGATGAAGGTTTAAGTTTTCAAATATAATAAATTAATGTAGTATTGTGATAAGTTTTAAAATATTACCGAGGAATGTATTGCATTTTAGACATGTTTAAATAAAATTGCATTGAAGTTGGAAAGTGTTTCATAATCAATGCTTTAAGCATGATTGATCTTTCTTGTTTTAGTTGTAAATATTCTACAACCCCCTTCATTTTTCATATAGTAGGAAAATTTCAATTCTTTAAGAACATCTGATTTTCTAAAACTTCTAACAAGATAACAAGTTCGTCGTAAAAATCGAAAAGGGGAAATGATACTGCAATAAGTTATAGAGCCTATGGATAAATACAAAATATTATTGCTTGTATTATTAAATGTATTATTATAACAAAATTATCTACTGCATCAGTTGCCTCAACGCCATTGTAATGAATTCTTATCTCAGTTGATACTCGAATCTTGGATTCCCCTTTGAGCAGTCGGCTTTGTATCTATTGAACTTTTGGGACCATAGTCATTTCATATATAGTTGAGTTGAACCCAATATGTGCTATTCAACTGATGCATATGAAGTTTAGTCACAACGATTTATATTCTTTCATTTGATTTACTGCGCATTCTGCTTCAAAGTATCTTAAAACCAAATTTACACAGCATTTTTCGTAGTAAATAAATTATTATAGTTTTTGACCAAGTTTTCTTGATTTTTCACATGTCTGTGCAGGACAATGAAAGCAAGCTACGGAATTTCAGTATTTTCAATATAACTTTGTAAGTATTATTCAGTTTCTCTAAACAATGATAGGAAGAAAATAGAATCCTGGTAAAACCGGAAGTTGTAGCAGAAACGGCATATGTAATAGTGCCACGTACAATTTTATCAATGGCACTGGTCATCGACAACAGTCTAGAAACTAGAGGCCAGTCCTTATAACTTATTTCGAAGCAAACCACACTATATTTTAGCTCAGAAGACAATGGTTAATCAGACTCAAGTTTTATTTCCTCATACGTCGTATTAAGAACGCATTGCTTTCATACCAATATATGTTTTAAGACTTTCTGAACACGTTTTGACTATTTTTGGAGTGATGTCCATTTGTCTGATGTCTGTGGTTGTGTCTATAATGACATCATACACGATCATGCACGATATCAGCCCGTTGATCATACACGAAATCATCAATGAAACATTATCAGCACAAAACATTATATCCGGCTTAGTTAATAAAAAATCTAGAACTAGATGGAGTTTTTTTATAATTCGAGCGAAAACTTTGAATTTTATTCTAAATTTTTTATTTTTTTTTTAATATGGCAGCATACTACAAAATTTGATATAATCGTACATAAAAGGGTTTGTGGTTCACTCCATGATCACGAAAGTAAATTATTGTTATGAAAGTTCCAATTATTGTTATGAAAAAATAGCCACGATACAAATATGTATTGATCGTGACGTCATTAGCCCCCTTGAAGGGCAATTTATCCCCCCGGGTGTACAGTGTCAAGTATAGTATTAATCGAAAGCGTTTTGTAATCATTTGGCTCTAGGATGCCGATTTTCAAAATTTGTCCTTGTAAATATTAAAAAATGAGACCTTGTATGAGAAAGTCGAGCTGAGGTCCAACCCAGTTAATTTATTTCCGGTCGGTGATCCATACACTACAAACTCTCGGGTCAGTGCCCTCGGTTTGGATTTGCAGTTAATTTATTTGAAAATCTCATTCAATCAAATCTAAAAATCGAAACCGAGTCATTTGAATTGCGCCCGCTTCTCATAAGCGCTATAATCTATATCCCTGTAAGATATTTACCTCCAAAAAATCCTAAAAGATATTCCTATTTTTTTTTATTTTACCAAGTGAAAGATAAAACTGTTAAGTCTAAAACTAATTTTCATTCTTTAATCCCCTGTGTAAGAACTTCGAAAAACGGATAAAACCTTGTTCTATCTCTAGAGAATACTGATTGGAAATGGATGTGTATTAAACTTACGTTTTCAGAAACCAATTGCTCTTTAAGTCTATTTCCGCTAGATCAGATATTTTTACTTTAAGTTCACAAATAGCTTATTTAGTTAAAAGCATACTCATCTAAGCACCTAGTATAATACATAGGGAAAGTATATATATATATATATATATATGTGTGTGTGTGTGTGTGTGAACTTATGTTAGTCTTCGTATCAACCATGTTGAATTCAACTTCTTAGCATTGTTATAAACTTTTGGAAGAATAACTTCCGGTGTCTTTTTCGGGGGAATGAGAATGTAATGTCAGAAATCAAAAAATATTAATTTAATAATCAAACACGGAGAACAGTCGAATCGCGCAGACACGATGTCTGCATTCAGAGTCAACTGCAACCGAGACCGTCTAGGAGGAAAAGGGTATATATATATATATATATATATATATATATATATATATATATATATATATATATATATATATATATATATATATATATATAACCACGGTAAGGGGCGAGCATTATATAGAGAGGGCGAGCATTATATAGGATTTTTCCCCTAGAGATGGGCAGGGGAAAATATTCCACCGGGATATATATGAAATGGAAAGGCATTAGAGTGAAAAACTGTTGTGAAGAACTGGAAGCTATGTTAAGGGGACTCGGTACCCTTTGAAAAATTTTTTTTGTTTAAGCACTTTACAATACTCTTTTTGCATATTATTGAATGATTTTATTAAGGAAAATTATTTTATCAAGAAAAAAGACAATTCTACTGATACAATTTGAAAAATTTAAATTTTTTTTTAAAATTTAAATAATTTTTAAAACGTATCTTCTCCTACAATTTCTAACTTTTTGCAACCCTTTTTTTTATAAGGTTCCTTGAAGTGTCTTCTATAACTTTAAGGATCGGATTTTTGAAAAGTTAATTAGTTCGGGAGAAAAAAAATAAAATGTTGATACATACGTAAAAATTCAACAAAAAATTGAGTTTTTTGTACATATCTATTTTTTTTAAAAAAAACTTTTAATTTTATTGCAAATCCGATCCTTAGTTTCATAAAATGCACTATAATGAACATCCAGGAAAAAAATCAAGTCAATTGAGAAATATATATTTAAGTTTTAGCATTTTGAGCATATTGATATATTGAAAAAACACGAACTGAGAAAAAGCACTTTAAAGGTTTTAACTTTGAAAAATTATTCCAAATCCATTTTAAATTACTTTAAATGTTATTTTAAATTATTTATTATACACTTACCTTTTAAACTGTAGCTGTTTCATTGAATTTAACTATATTTATTTTATATAAGTGACCATTAGCCGAAACCTTAGTTGTCACACATCGAAAAGAAAATCGAGAAAAAATATAAATAAAAATTGATTTTACCAAACTCATTATTATTTTTACACCATGAAATACATTTGACTCATTTCATTATGATATAGCTTAACTGTAAATATGATGATATTTATATTATAAAAGAAATACAAGATTTGAAAATATATTCATATCCTAAAAACACACAATATTTCGCAACCTTATGCATATCATTTCTGCATAACTACCATTATTTCTTCTTTTAAAAATACCCTGCACTGTATGTTACACCTTCCTTCTTTTTAACTAATACATCTCTTTTTAAAATTGCTTTTTTAACCAGTTTACATGCAACTTGATATTTTGAACTTCGTCGTTTTCGTCGAAACATTTTTTTTTCGAAAATCGAGCGCAACACCGAGATTCATGGAGCACTTTCCTAAAGGTATATACCTAAGGCATTCTGTGCTTCTTTTATACAGCGCAGTGTACCTTTATTATATTCACACACAGCTTCCATTACACAGAGTTTTGCAAATTTTTTATGTACAAATGTTTCTTTAGGACATTTTGCCCACGTCACACTGTGCAAGCTTTCGTTTGCATTTTGAGTTCCACAGTTTATGCACGATATTAGCGAACGAAAGCAGATCGGAAAACGTAAACAAAGTTTCTTCATCAATTAAAACTACGATTAAGCACTTTCATCTTCTTCCTGGTAGAAATAGTTTGTAAAACAGGGAGTATTCAGTTGCAGATGCGATGTAAACATAGCGTAAACAGAGAAGTAAGCGTGGTATTTAAAGGGACACAGTTGCAGTCAAAAGCCTTTTTAATATATTTATAGTTCTCGGATCTTCACGAAACTTTGTCAGGATATACTAGGGGTGTGAAGGTATATTTTAAGCAAAAAATTTGAAAATCGGTATTTTCGTCATTTTTCGCCAAATGAAGGGTACTGAGTCCCCTTAAAGACAAGGATCTGGGGCACAATGCATTCCTTAAAATCAACTTTACCAACTTGCAACTGGATCTTTTCCCTCGGAATCTAGAGATGGGCAAGGGGGAAATATTCCACCGGGATAGATATGAAATGGAAATGCATTAGAGTGAAAAACTATTATGAACCATTGGAAGCTATGACAAAGCCATACAATGATCTCAGGGTACAATGTGTTTCTTAAAATCAACTTTACCTACTTGCAACTGGATCATTTCCTCCGAATCTAGAGATGGGCAAGGGAAAATATTCCACCGGGACATATATGAAATGGAAAAACATTAGGGTGAAAAACTATTGTGAACCACTGGAAGCTATGACAAAGACATACAAAGATCTGGGGTACAATGCGATCCTTAAAACCAACTTTATCTACCCGCACCTGGATGTTTTCACCTAGGGATGAGCAAGGAAAGATATTTCATTGGTATATATATGACATGGAAAGGCATTAGAGTGAAAAACTGTTGTGAAGAACTGGAAGCAATCATAAAGACAATGATCTGGGGTACAATGCATTCCTTAAAATCAACTTTACCAACTTGCAACTGGATCTTTTCCCTCCGAATCTAGAGATGGACAAGGGGGAAATATTCCATCGCGATAGATATGAAATGGAAATGCATTAGTGTGAAAAACTATTATGAATCATTGGAAGCTATGATAAAGCCATACAAGGATCTCAGGGTACAATGTGTTTCTTATAATCAACTTTACCTACTTGCAACTGGATCTTTTCCCTCCGAATCTAGAGATGGGCAAGGGAAAATATTCCACCGGGACATATGTGAAATGGAAAGACATTAGAGTGAAAAACTATTGTGAACCACTGGAAGCTATGACAAAGACATACAAGGATCTGGGGTACAATGCGATCCTTAAAACCAACTTTACCTACTCGCACCTGTATGTTTTCACCTAGGAATGAGCAAGGAAAGATATTTCATCGGTATATATATGACATGGAAAGGCATTAGAGTGAAAAACTATTGTGAAGAACTGGAAGCAATGATAAAGACAATGATCTGGGGTACAATTAATTCCTTAAAATCAACTTTAACTACTTGCAACTGGATCTTTTTCTTCCGAATCTAGAGATAGGCAAGGGGAAATGTTTCACCGGGATATATATGAAATGGAAAGGCATTAGAGTGAACAACTATTGTGAAGAACTGGAAGTTATGATAAAGACATACGAGGACCAGGGGTACAATGCGATCCTTAAAATCAACTTTATATACTTGCACCTGGACTTTTTCCCCTCCAAATCTAGAGATGGGCAAGGGAAAATATTCCACCGGGATATATATGAAATAGAAATAGATTAGAGTGAAAAACTATTGTGAACCACTGGAAACTATGATAAAGACGTTACAAGGATCTAGTGGTATAATGCGTTTCTTAAAATCAACTGTACCTACTCGTACCTGGGTTTTTTGGACTGGATTTCTAAACTGAGTGTTGCGCAAAATACAAGTTAGTTTGGTACTTCGAAGTATACTTGCATATTATACGTATAGCTTAAGCTGCTGCTAAAGCATAAAATTCAAATCACTTCGTTAAAAGAGGCATATAATAAAAAATTTATAACGTATCGACCGGTTTCGAAGACAAAACAGTCTTCTTCGTTTGGATTTATAAGAAGTGCAAACTTTACTCATCAGATAAAAATCAGCGATTGATGCAGGAAGATGGAGTTACCAATGGCGTGAATAAAAGGAGTATTACAAAGGAGTAACTAACATTAGAAGCTTGCTTACAGAAAGGCGTGACTATTATTACTTCCCCATTTTCAACCCTTTATAAACAATCAATAATTGGATGTGAGATGTGACATTTCATCAATGATGGGTTGGTGAGGGTGAATAGTGCAACCCTAATGAGTCGTCCATTTTGAGTCAAACAGGATTCTGTTAAATACAATTAGTAGAAAATAATCATTATTTTTAACATTGGAGAATTTGTGCCATTTTTCACGAATAACCTAGGATTTATCTAACTTTAAACAATCGGAAGATGAAGAAATATACTAATAATAACTACCAGTACACTTAAGAAGTTTGCAGGGTAGACTTAGCTCTTTATATAACATCAATATGGCGAATCATCCGTTTGCGTATTTGGGAGTTTTAGAAAGAGTAAGTTTCATTTCCCGTTAAAATTCCCTATTGGACGAGAATCTCAGTTAAATAAAAGTTTTGATAATTTTAGTGGATTTTTAGCATATTGTAATTATATGATATTTTTAAGTTTTCATAGTGCAGTATTTGTATATAATTAATAAGCAATATTGTTTAGGGACATTGTTGATAACAGTGATTTTCACCTAAACTTATGTTCCAGATTTCTCACAAATTTTCAGTGCACTTTATCATACATAGGCGCATGTACAACGTTTTGTGGAAAGGATGGTGTATGTGTGTGTGACGGGGGGGAGGGGGTAAACTCAAGAATAATATGTATAATATCGTCTAGATTGATGCTCGTCTTCGTTATCTTGAATATCAAAGGGGGAGAATGTCTTCCCCTATGAGCGACCATAACTGCATATTTACTATAATCACTGTAAAAGCTCAACTAATTCAGAAATAAGCAAACATTTAAAATGTTATACTTTGTATATATGTATCTTAAATAGGTAATATATAGTTAAAATATTGAGGTATTCCATTCACTCTTAGCATTTTTATGTTGAATTATTTTATTTTACTCACCAAGGAAATAAAACTTATTAAAAGTGCCAATTCCAAATAAAATTCACCAATCATACAAAAACCTTTTCCAAGTTAAAATGACAATCGCTCAGTCTCCCCAGTCAAGAATATCACGCTACGCTACTGGTATCTATAAACCTTGGGGAAAGTTTAATTTTATGCCTCGCCCCTCTTCACCCGCCCAAATTTCACAGAAAGACCGCTGAACTTCGCTAAATAGTGCCAAATCCAGTAAACATTTTTCGATTTAGAATTTTGTTTTTTAAAAGTCACTCTACATATTGGCCAATGATTAGAAATCAAATTTCATCAACATCGGAAGCATTTTAACATTGAAGTGAGTCAAAAAGGAAGCTTTGCCAAAATTTATCTTTTCAGTTGTATCCACAATTCACAAGACATTTATTGGGGAGGTAGGGTTAGTTCAACAGATAATACTTTTAAAAAGTTAAAAACTGACTCCAGCTGACAGAATATGTGTCTACAAATGCGCCCTACAATAAGAAGATTATGGGAATATTTACCATTCCTTTTCCAATATAAAGTGTGTAGAGAAGAGGGAGTGATTTGATATAAGTCCCACTCCTCCAAAAATCACTCTAAACATTGACCACTAATTAGAAATCAAATCTCATCAAAATTGGATAGGCCGTACTTAAAGGATGTACTTTCAAACATTGTGACATTGCAGTGTTTCAAGAAGGGAGCTTCGCTCGCTAAGCTGCACTAACTTATCTTAATTTTGTCTTGACTTCAGATTCAACTAATCAACAATCAAATTTAGTTATCTTTAAGCGCTTAGTATAAAATATTTAGGTATATTTAAAGCAACACAGTGAGAAGATTAGATTTTACTTAGAATACTTAATATAAGCATTCCCAGTGATAATTATTTTAATCTGGACTTGGAGCCAAATTCCGCCGAACAGCGTTTAATTAGAGAATTCGAAGATATGTGGGTTTATTGATGATTGTTAGCAAGAATTACTGGGATATGGGGATATGGGGATATGCTAGTGAAGGGCCGTGCTTCGTTTATGTAAGATTAATAGAAGTGAGTTATCTTACTAAATCCATTTATGATAACGTTATATTCCTAAGCTGGTTTATGTGTTAATAAAAATTATACAATGAATAAGTTTATTATAAGGCTAAACTTGACTGTATTATATATTTATATTCCATACATTGTTTCAGTCGTTTTGTACGCTAATTAGTATCAAATTCTATAATTCAAGTACAGTTAAGTGTTACGGCATTGACAAAGGACAAGGGCACTGCAAAACACTAATTATATTACAGAAATAATTTCAAATTACATGCCTTATATGTCGACAACTAAAGTGGTTAAAAATTTTTAAGGTATCGCGTTGGAAAGATCTGTGGTAGTCTAAAATAGTACAGAACGTGAACATATGATGTCCCAAGGACAACTTTGACCTTGCATTCCAAGCAAAAAATACTCGTTTGCTTAGCAGTATGGAAATTTTCATTATTTCTGTATTTTAAACGGCTACATTAGAAATCTACAACCGTATAACCTCTAAATTTAGTAGGGTATATCTAAATTTAGCTTCGTCGATGCATATTTTAAATTACCGTAAAATAAAATATTCACTTTTAAAAAAATATATACATACGAGTTTTTTTAAAGAAAATTATGTACATTTCCTTCCCCACTCACATATGCACAACATAATTTTCTAGTAAATTCAACAGAACTCTAGATACTGACTAAGGTAAAAATGAATAGTAGTACATTCACTTAAAATGCACTTTAGAAAATGAAATCTTTAAATGCATATTGTTACTCAAGTATTCTAAATAACTTATTTTCAGCACAAGGATAAATTTCGATGTTTAATGCGTTTAGTTTCAATTTTTATTTGATATCATCATCAGCTTACTATTATCCGCAATGGTAAAAATAATGCCTTTTTGATCATACGTTTCTGCTCAATCTACTACGCAGGCTGTTTATTTACGCTCCTGCTAATGCTCTATTCCAAATTTGTATAGTTGCATTTTCAAAAACGCGAAAGAAACAGCATTTTCAATTTCAGAAAAACTAGTGAATTTGAGGTGTTTTTCTTCTCCTCTTCCTTCTTACTTTCCCTGCAATACATGGTAATGTATAGGGAAAGTATTGGAATCATGCCGAAAATCGCAACTCGAGTTTTCCACTGATCTACTCGTTTCGAGACCTCTAGAATACGAGAAAACTATTTTTAGCATGACGTCTGCGTGTGTGTATGTGTGTCTGTCTGTGTGTCTGTGTGTCTGTCTGTGTGTCTGTCTGTGCAGATATTGTGTCCACTCTAACTAAAAAAGTAATTGAACGAATTTCATAAAATTTGGTACGTAAGTCACTTGTAGGCGGATCTGGTGCTGATTAGTTTTGAGTACGATTCGGGATAAAAGAACCCGCCTTTTCTTTTCAAAAACTAAAGGACCGAATTAAACATCATTTGGTAGGTAAGTCACTAGTGGGACACCCTGGTGCTGATTAGATTTTGGTACGATTCGGAAAAAAATAATCTGCCTTTTTTTGCAAAATGGCCTGCAAAAAACGCCAAAATCTAAAATAAAAATCTACGTATACTCAAATATATCCAGAAAATGCTTGTTTAATACGAAATTTTACAAAGAAAGATTAAAACCAACTCAATTACACTAGGAGAAACCGTTCTCAAGGTATTTTAGCTTTTTCATATTTTCTCTACGTCAGCTTTGAAAAGAAGTCCAGTTATCAAATGAGAACAAAAATTGAATTAAAAGTGAATTAAATGTAATTAAAATAAAGAGAACGTGGATATAAGTCTGCCAGGAAAGTCATGTGCTGCCTACATCAGATTTTTACTTTCCCTGCAATACATGGTAATGTATAGGGAAAGTATTGGAATCATGCCGAAAATCGCAACTAGAGTTTTCGACGGGTCTACACGTTTCGAGACCTCTAGAATACGAACGTGAGGTCTGTGTGTGTGTGTGTGTGTGTGTGTGTGTGTGTGTGTGTGTGTGTGTGTGTGTGTGTGTCTGTCTGTCTGTCTGTCTGTGCAGATTTTGTATCCACTCTAACTAAAAAACTAATGGACCGAATTTCACAAAATTTGGTAGCTAACTCACTTGTGAGCGAGTCTGGTGCTGATTAGTTTTGGGTACGATTCGGGATAAAAGAACCCGCCTATTTTTGCGAAATGGCCCGCAAAAGCTTGTGTCCACTCTAACTGAAAAACTAATGGACCGAATTTCACAACATTCGGCAGATGAGTCATTTGTGGGTCATCCTGGTGCTAATTAGATGCTGGTATGCTTCGGAAAAAGATAACCTGCATTTTTTTGCAAAATGGCCTGCAAAAATCGTCCAAATCTAAACTAAAGAACTACATATGGTCAAATATATCCATTAAATGCTTGTTTAATACGTAATTTTTAGCGAGAAAAGAAAAAGGCCAACCCCATTACACTAGGACTAGCCGTTCTCGAGATATTTTAGTTTTTCGTATTTTCTCTACGCCGCCTTTGAAAATAAGTCCGGTTACCGAATGAGATAGAAAATTGAATTAAAAATGAAATAAATTTAATTAAAGTAAAAAGAACGTGGATATAACTCTGCAGGGAAAGTCATGTGCTGCCTTCGGCAGATTTTTACTTTCTCATGGTAATGTATAGGGAAAGTATTGGAATCATGACGAAAATCGCATCTCAAATTTTCGACAAATCTACACGTTTAGAGGGGTCTAGAATACGAAAAAACTATTTTTAGCGTAACGTCTGTGTGTGTGTGTCTGTCTGTGTATCTGTCTGTGTGTCTGTTTGTGAAATGTATGTATCCACTATAACTCAAAAACTAATGGACCGAATTTCATAAAATTTGGTAAGACTCTTGGACGTGACCCTGGTGCTGATTAGTTTTTGGTACAATTCGGAAAAAAAGAACTCGCCTTTTTTTGGCGAAATGGCCCGCAAAAATGTCATGTATCCACTGTAGCTGAAATACTAATTGACTAAATTTCACAAAATTTGGTGAATAAATAACTTGTGGGATACTGTGATGCTGATTAGGTTTTGGTACGATTCGGAAAAGAACAAACAACCTGCCTTTTTTCATGAAATGGTCCGCAAAAATCGCCAATATAAAATAAAATACTACGTATGTTCAAATATATCAATTAAATGCTTGTTTTATACATAATTTTTCACGAGGAAAAGACCAAGAACAACTCTATTACTCTAGGACTAACCGTTCTCGAGATATTTGAGATTTTTGGCATTTTTGTTATGCCGCCTTTGGAAAAATGTCCAATTACCTAATAAAAGCGAAAATTGAATTAAAAATGAAAATTTTGTGTTATTTTGTACAATTAAACTCAATTTAACGAGTTCTTATAGAGAAAGACTGAATTCACGTCTGCAGAGTAAGTTATGTGCTGCCACATCAGACTTTTACTTTCCCTGCAATACATGGTGATGTACAGGGAGAGTATTGGAATCATGTCGAAAATCGCAACTCGAGTTTTCGACAAATCTACACGTTTAGAGACCTCTAGAATACGGAAAACTATTTGTAGCGTAACGTCTGTGTGTGTGTCTGTCCGTGTGTCTGTCTGTCTGTCTGTGTGTCTGTGCAATGTATGTATCCAATTCAACTCAAAAACTTTTGGACATAATTTCATAAAATTTGGTAGGTAAGTCAGTTGGATATGACCCTGTTGCTAATTAGTTTTGGGTACGATTCGTAAAAACAGAACCCGCCTTTTTTCGCGAAATGGCCCGTAAAAATTTCATGTATCCACTCTAGCTAAAACACTAATTTCCAAATTTTACAAAATTCGGTAGATAAGTTGGTAGATAAGTTACTTGTATGATATTCTGGTGCTGATTAGATTTTGGTATTAATCAGAAAAGAACAACCTGCCTTTTTTTACGAAATTGCCCATAATAATGTCATGTATCCACTCTAACCAAAACATCAATTGACCAAATTTCACAAAATTTGGTAAATAAGTTACTTGTACGATACTCCGGTGCTGATTAAATTTTGGTATTAATCAGAAAAGAACAATCTACCTATTTCTACGAAATAGCCCGCAAAAATGTCATGTATCCACTCTAACTAAAACATAAATTGACCAAACTTCACAAAATTTGATTTTGGCATTATTCGGAAAAGAGCCAGCAACCTGTCTTTTTTTACGAAATGGCTCTGGAAAATCGCAAAATGTAAAAAAAAGTCTACGTATGTTCAAATTTATCAATTAAATGCTTGTTTTATACGTAATTTTTGATGAGGAAAATTATAAGAACAACTCTATTACTCTAAAACTAACCATGCTCGAGATATTTGAGATTTTTCGCATTTAATTATGCCAATTTTAGAAAAATGTCGAATTATCAAATAAAGAAGGAAATTGAATTAAAAATGCAAATTTAGTGTTATTTTGTGCAACTAAACTCAATTATTAAAGAAATAAAAAAATGAATTTGAGTCTGCAGGGAGTGAGTCATGTGCTGCCCACATCAGATTTCTACTTTCCCTGCAATACATGGTAATGTATAGGGAAAGCATTGGAATCATGTCGAAATTCGCAACTCGAGTTTTCGACGGATCTACATGTTTCAAGACCTGTAAAATACCAAAAAAACATTTTTAGCGTGACGTCTGTGTGTGTGTGTGTGTGTGTGTGTGTGTGTGTGTGGTGTGTGTGTGTGTGTGTGTCTGTCTGTGTGTCTGTCTATCTGTCTGTGCAGATTTTGTATCCACTCTAACTAAAAAATTAATAACTGAATTTCACAAAATTTAGTAGGTAAGTCACTTATGGGCGAGTCTGGTGTTGATTAGTTTTGGGTGCAATTCGAGATCAAAGAACCTGCCATTTTTTTTTGCGAAATAGCTCGCAAATGTTTGTATCCACTCTAGCTAAAAAACTAATGGACCGAATTTCACAAAATTCGATAGATGAGTCACTAATAGGTAACCCTGATTTTGTTTAGTTTTTAGTACGATTCGAAAAAAAATAACCTGCCTTTTTTTGCAAAATGGACCACAAAAATTGTCAAAATCTAAACTAAAAAGTTACGTATGCCCAAATATATTCATTAAATGCTTGTTTAATACGTAACTTTTAACGAAGAAAAGAATAAGACCAACCCCATTACACTAGGACTAGCCGTATTAGTTTTTTTCGTATTTTCTCCACGCCATCTTTGAAAATAAGTCCAGTTATCAAATGAGAACGAAAATTGAATTAAAAGTGAATTACATTTAATTAAAATAAAGAGAACGTGGATATAAGTCTGGAGGGAAAGTCATGCGCCGCCCACATCAGATTTTTTTATTCAGACCGCGTATCTACATAAAAAATTCATTTGATTTTGATGAACTTTTTAGAGATATTCAAAAATAGTTTGAGACAGTCCTTTAATTTCGAAGTCAAGGCCGTCCCTTAATTTTAAGCTGAGAATCTTACAAAACTCATACATTTTTGACACAAACATTTAACCGTTACATTAAAAGCGGTAAAGATTTTCAAATCTGAGTTCCCTCGTTGCCATTTTGAATATGCAGTTTTACGTTACATATAACATTATGAAATGCTTAATAAAAACAATGAGTTATTAAAATGCTCAGTTTCTCTAACTTAGTTCCTTAATTCAAGATAATCTAATCATCTGAATGAGGGAAAAATTTGACGATTTTTTAAAATGTCACCAAACTGACAAAAATTTCGCCAAATCGATGAAAACGGTGCTAAATTAACAAAAAGGGCACCAAATTGGTAAAATTTAGAATCAAACCATAAGTAGGAGTTCGATATTTTATTTTATGAATTGATAGGAATTCAAACTAAGTAATAAACTTATTTTATATTCAGCATGCTTCAATAGGGTGTGTCTGTCAATCTGTTCCATTTGCAAGCTAAATATTATTACAATAAGGTTGATCGAAGATATCTTTTATGATTTTTTAATAAATACTGATGGTTTCATATAGCCTCCTGTGTCAATTCTCAGAAAAGATGAAAATAATTGTTATTGCACAAAGTATTATTTGTAAATGTATTTTTTAAGAATTAAGTGCTACCTAAATAATTTTTTTTCATTTAAAATATAAGTATTATGAGTAATAATTCATTGATTAATGATTCATTTTTCAGATACTGTATGATGACTCGCACTGTAGAGATAAATTTAGAGGGTTATGTTTGGAACATCTGCAAAGTACGCAATTCTACTATATACTGTAAAAACATTCCGCAACCTTTCCTCATTTTTTTCATCTACTTTGTTGATAATTTCGGCAAACTGAAAGTTCAGAATTACAGCCGTTCATGAAAATTCCAGCTTCATGTCAAAATATTTAGCTAATTATCGTCTGCTGAAGCGTTTATTTTGCATATATATATATATATATATATATATATACTGTTTTGACAAAATAAGAGGGATGATAGTACCCATCAAGATGAACAATAATTAGTATGGAACCTAGGGTCGCATTTCCCTCTAAGTGCAGAAAAGAGCAACTTCGAAACACGTCCAACAAGCACAAGTCGCCACTTCGGACGACACAGTTGTCGTGACGGAGAAGTATCACATCTCCAGAACCGTCACTTCTAGTTCCTCACCGTCACTTCTAGTCAGCCGACATTTCTTGAATGCCACATCTTCCGGACGATGGATTGAACGTAGTGGACCTGTGGCCATGCTCACTGGACCTCAACCCACTTGACTTCTTCTGGGGACACATAAAATCATTGGCGTACGAGACGCCTGTGTACTCCGCAGAAAATCTCGTCGCCAGAATCGTTGTTACAGCGGACAGGATATGACCACAAGTGCCCTCGAGAGGTTGCGCCAGTCATCCGTGTGTAAATTGTGCAACGACACCCTTGGCCGTCACCTTGAGCATCTACTTTGAATCTTTCTCTGGTGTAAATAAATGGGATTGTGCAACTTATGATTACGCTAATTCTCCTATTTTCACTATTGAAAGTTCAACTTTAACTTTACGCTTTCTGGCACATAGAGTAGAATGCGACTCTAGGTTTCATTGTGAATATTGTTCATCTTGATGGGTACTATCATCTCTCTTATTTTGTAAAAACAGTTTTATATATACCCTATATACTTATATATATATATATATATATATATATATATATATATATATATATATATATATATATATATATATATATATATATATATATATATATATATATATATATATATATATATATATATATATATAGTATATATATCTCTATATCTCTCTCTCTCTCTCTATACATATATATATATAAGATTTAAAATGAAAAAAGAAAATATATAGGTGGAATGATTGTGTTTACTGGGTTGCAGAAAGGTCAAGGGGGATTGCGACCCCTATTTCCTGGTTAGAAGCTAGCTTTGACTTCATGAAAACGCTCCCTGAGACTCTGCACGCCCGAAACAACAATCGATCATGCCCGTGGGGAAAAATTTGCCGAATCCCAGACAACATAAAAATGATCAAAATAACAAAAAAATTGGAAATTTTACTAACCAGCAAGACGTGAATCTTGGAATAGTTGCATAAAGCGTATAAACTTCGAATAGGAAAGCATACATAAAAAAGTCGCGTCTAACTTATACAGCCATCTGGATGTGAAACAATCAGATAATCCTAGATAAGAGTTGAGTTGTATTGTATGATGTCGGATAATTAACATAATTTTTATCACAATAATTTCTGCAAAAAACATCATAATAGTGCTGTACAAAGCGGAAGATTTTTACAGCACTATTATGATGTCGCAATCCCCCTTGTCCTTTCTGCAACCCTGTAAACACAATCATTCCACCTATATATATTTCTTTTCATTTTAAATCTTATATTTCAAGGCTCTGATAGTGCGGCAATTTGCGCCTTTCTCTTTCTTGAATTTCATACTTTTTGGGATTGTATTTCTTTATATATATATATATATATATATATATATATATATATATATATATATATATATATATATTATAAATATATATATATATATATATATATATATATATTATATATATATATATATATATTATATATATATATATATATATATATATATATATATATATATATATATATATATATTATACATATATATATATATATATATATATTATAAATATATATATATATATATATATATATATATATATATATATACGTATATTATCATAACTATCAGGAACCTTACTCTCCATTACGGACAGTTTATTTATTGAAACTTTCAGTAACGTGCCCAGTGTTTCTTTCAGGCAAATCTCCGGGAGGGGGACTAAGCCACCCCACTCCCCCGAAAACGAGTATTCGCCCTTCGGAAACATTTTATGTTAATCTAGATTCTATTTATGTGACACAGCATTTGGATATATTTATAAAGTCCACATGAAAACCCTAAAATTTTTCCGCTCCGCCCCGCGGCTGAAAATTCCTGAAAGAAACACAGAACGTGCCTGTTAATGTTTTATACATGGAGTTAGAAATAGGATAAAACTTCTACGGAATAAACGATTGAAAATATCATAATGCTCTAAGAATTATATCTAGGTGTTGCTAGTGTTAGTAAAGTAGTTATTATTGTTAGTTAACTCAACAGAAAGACGTAGTATTTGGTATATGTTATTTTTGATTATTTTTAAATTAAGGGTTACCAAATTAATGAGTATAAGTAACCAGTATTTTTCCATTGTTGGATAGAGTACATAATTTATGGAGATAAAAATAAATTGAAAAATAAACTAATTTTGAATACTTAGGAATATTCTTTCTTACTTTAGTTCTAATTAGCATTGCGCTAATAATTTATTTTTGCAAAATTAACAGTTTAATAACTATTTTGGCCATTTCGCCATAGAAATACATACACTGTCGGACAACTTATCAAACCTCAGCGCCATCTCTTTACTTTTACCGCCATGGCTTTACAGTTTTTTCACGGAAATATTATTTAAAACCTTTCAAGGCCACTAAATAATTTAATTTGACTAATTATTTTCGGCGTATTTTGGTATGCGTGGCCATTTTACACGTTCTTTTTTCGTCACATTAATAACAGTAAGAAAAATAGCCTCAACATTATTTTCACTTTTATCAAAATCAATTTCGCCTTTGCTGAAAAAGCCATTAAGACAAATGATAAAGAGATCAGGATTTTTTTTTGTAAGTTCTCCAGGAAGAAGTAATATAATCTAATTGACTCTGAATGAAAATTTATTTCGTTATTTAAGGCGTGAAAGGTGCAAAGGAGTTTGTAACTGAATCCTTATATCTGCATTAAATCTGTATTATAGGGGATAAAATTAATCAGGTTGAACTTAAAAGAAGTATTTTTAGGCTTTTGAAATTGAGTATTTTCTGATTACTGTTGTTAATAGAAAAGTTTATACTTCTGGACTATATTTCAGTTTTTGGATTCTAAGTTCTCAATTAACAATTTATTTTCTTTCATTATTTGGAAAGTAAAGTATGTGTTAAGTAAAACAACATGTGTATAGAAATAAATAAAGCAGTACTTTTTTTAAGATATGTTAACACCTAAATAAAATTACTAAAAAATTTAAACTTTGTTAAAAATAGCATAAAATAAAAATGTGTTTAAATGTGTTATGGCTGACTTCATTGGTCAATTTAAGGACTTGCGAAATTGCATATCTAGTGACCTTTCCTATTGCCACTGCAATTATCCAAAATTGGTGTTGAGGAACGCTAAAAAGTGCAAAAGCACTTATGCTGATCCAGTGACGCTGATTATTACACCACTCTGAGCATTATTATTCGAAAGATTTAGTCTTTTTATGTAATCAAAAGTATGTTCTGTAAACTTATAGAATTCATGTTTAGTCAATAATGCATTGTCTATCAAACTGCATACTAGCAAAATATCCCAATAGTATGCGTTCACAAAGTCAATATTGTTCATCCATTGCAAATAATAATATTTATGCACCTGTTTCGCTCCTATTATATGCTTATTAGCTTGGAATATCTTATATTCGCAGAGTCAGGATAAAAACGTACCATTTAACTATATGCTTACTAACAAACTTCTCACCACTCAGCTTTCATCCAATTTCTTAAAGCTTGAGATCAGGATTCAAGTAACTGCAATGGTAATGATCTTTTAACATTTTTACGAAAAAGTGTAAACTATGGAATCTATAAACTTTTATGCAATAACACTTACTAACTCCTGGATACAAAACATTATATAGGATTCCTAAGACAGTCTTTAAAAACTTCAAAAACTTTGTAAAGAAAGTTTTGTGACGACTCTCTCACAGTCCGCTGATCCTTTGCAGCAAGAAAGATGTTTTGGGCCAATTTCGTACTGGCATAAGGCTTCGACATTGTTGAATGCATGTACGACTTAACGAATGGAATATCTTAACGTCACTACACAAAACATTTTGCTAATTCAGGGGAGATCATTCCGGTCATAACCAATGCCGCCAAGCATAATACAAATACGCGAGCTCAGTCGAACTAGAAGTAAGGATTCGGAACAGGAGTGCTCATTTCGGTGTGACTGGTTGTTTTTTACCTGGCTCTGGACATATGATGCCACGGGAATAGCAAACGCGAGCATTTTGTTTTCGGATTCTAAGGAGAGACCGAACTTGTTAACTGCAACTGTCTTTCTGCCCACTGATGTCACTGAATCTCATTGGACGTCATTGGGGAAGGTGTGCACAGCACGATTTAACATACATGAGCAGGTTATTTACGTTTGGATATTGACATTTCAAAATTAACATATTTGTTCTTAATTGTAATAATGCGAAAACTTGCTGAGTTTTGGCAATGACTCTCAAAGTTCTTAATGGTCCATAGCGTCACGAATGACGAAATACTAAGTTCGTCGGTGACAAGCTGACAAGGTTTTTGACTGGTTTCCAGGCTGATTGCCCTACCTTATATTAAATAACTTTGAAACGAAAGTCACTAATGTGTAGCTGACACAGTGAAAAGTCCTAGTCGGAAGCTACTGAGTAACTGCGATTTTTAAGCGTTAGGCACTCTTGCCAGACTGCTACGTGCCTCCTATTTTCATGCGAATGACCACCATTCCCTTGGATTTTGTGTTTTCTCAAGATATCATGCTGTTGGGTGAATGCTAGTGGGTGGCTACTAAATGGCGGCGATCTTTCAGAATCACGCACTCTTGCCAAGGGGCTACATGCCGCTTTTTCTGTACAAACATCTGCAATTGCTTTGAATTCTGTTGTTCCCAAAACACCCGTTCCAATTTGTGGAGATTATCTAGGTGTTCCACGAGACGTTAACTCTGGTGTCACTCAATAAGCGTCCACAATGTTTCGTTCAAGCTCTGCAACGGTTCAATCGGTGAGTGCTCTTGACTCTACAACATTGGCTCTGTAAAGTCAATTATATAATCGCATCTTATTAAGCCAGTTTTGTTCTTTTAATTATATCTATGTATATTCTTTATGTTTATTCTTTTAATTAGGTCGTTTTGGACCATGTATCTTTTGTAGGATTTGCTTTTAAATCCTGGGACGCTGCAGATTCATAAGTGTACATGTTAGGTATATATATATATATATATATATATATATATATATATATATACATATATATATATATATATATATATATATATATATATATATATATATATATATATATATATATATATACTGGCGGAAAATAAAATCCCAACACCAAGAAGAAGTTGCGCTAGATAAACGAAATTTGGGAGGCGCGTTTTTGGACATATGAAAGATGACGCCTATTCAAATTCCGCGCTAGACGAATAAGAGAGGCGCTAGTAGCGCCACTATGATCATGCAAATCACGTTTGCTTTAAATACGCGATGTAAACTTCGTGAGCGATATTTAATGTCCGTATTGTACGTTGTGAGCTAGGTTTGAGTCAAGAACGCCTTTAAGGAGACGTTGAAGGCAGTATTAGCAGGTTAGTGAGTTTGGACGAGACCATATAATAGGGCTACGAGAAGGTGGATTTTCTTTCCGCGATATTGCAGAAAGACTGGGCAGTAATGTATCCACTGTGCATAATTGTTGGAAGCAGTGGTCACGGGAAGACACTGTCTCAAAAAGACCGAGATCCTGCAGCACACGGCCCACTACTGAGAGGGAAGACCTCCGTATTCGCCCGCATGACTGCGGCGGATCATACTGTATCTTCAGTTGCAATTAGAGCTTCTGTTGGCCCCAGAGTGACACAGCGAACTATAAGAAATTGATTACTTGAAGGAGAGCTCCGAGCCACACGGCCTGTAGCGTTCTTACGACTAACTCCGGATCACTGTCATCTGCGACGTCAGTGGTGTCAAGGTAGAGCTCATTGGAGGGCGGATTGGAGATCCGTTGTATTCTTAGATGAGAGCCGTTTCTAGCTTGGTGCCAGTGATAGTCATATGTTGGTAAGAATGAGGCCAGGTGAGTGTTTGGAACCAAGCTGTCTGCGGCGTAGATACGCTGTATCTACACCAGGAGTTATGGTCTGGGGAGCCATTTCCTATGACAGCAGGAACACTCTCGCCGTTATCCCAAGCACCTTGACAGCAAATTTGTACATCAGACTGGTGATTGAGCCGGTTGGGCTGATATTCATGAGCAGTATTCAAGAGGATGTTTTCCAAAAGGATAACGCTCGTCCTCATACCGCTGCTCTCACTCAACGTGCTCTACAGAGTATCGACATGTTGCCTTGGCCTGCGAAATCATCAGATCTTTCTCCCATCGAACACGTATGCGATATTATTGGAAGACAAGTCCAGAGTCTTCCACAACCAATATTAACCTTTGCTGATTTGACTGACCAAGTGCAACAGGCATGGAACTCCATCCCACAAAATTGCATACGGTACCTCTACGACACAATGCTTGCATGTTTGCATGCTTGCATTCAAAATCTTGGAGACTACAGCGGTTATTAATGTACCACCATTTCACATTTGAAATGACTCTTCTCGCGCATACTTTAACCTGTGACCTGAAACTTTAATCAAATAAATAAGCTACCTACACAATTGCTTTGCCTAAATTTCATTCCTCTAAACTAATATTTTCTTGGTGTTGGGATTTTATTTTCCGGCAGTGTATATGTATACTATATATATATATATATACCAATCGAATAAAATGCAGCGTTTTTGCAGATAATTTAATGAATTGAGATAACTAAAACGGCAACAAAGCGAAATAGATGAAAAAAGCCAATTATAAAGTTATGTCTAATGAGCAGATATTCATAATAAAACCGCTACAGATGGCATTTATTTCACGTAATATGAATATTGACGAAATGCCATCCAACTCATGAATGCCAAACTGAACAACCCTTGCATGCATAGAAATCCAAAATGCATTCTCTTTAAAATGCCCTCCGTCAACAATAATGTACATTTGAATTCGACAAAGAGCATGGCCGCCTACTTTGACAAGCATTGTAGGTGTGCATCTACATCACAGTCCCCAAATAATACAGCATTTTTATAGGTATCTAGTATCTTTAAATGCGCTGTATACGGTCCTGAGGTCAATACCTACTAACTAAATAATCCTATACAGCTTTGTAATTAGCTATTTTCATCTATCGCTCCGTCCGTTGTCTTTACTTTTTAAATTATCCACAGGAGGAACTGCAATGGTTTTATTTGGCAGGGTATTGTCACTTTACTATAGATAGATCTAACATGTACAATCATGTACCTTTGCTGACAATGTTATTGGGATTCTTAGAATTTTTTTTTTAATTTTGTATATGGTAATAACTGACAAGAGACTTGTTGATCATTATAATGTAGTCAGTTATTTATTGCAATGACAAAAGCATACATTTTAAAAAAATTCTACACTGAAAGAATTAAAGAATACATTTTCCGCAATTTTTAAAGAAATAGATACTTCATTTACATATAATTATGCAAGCCATTTTATTGTTTCCACTAGAAAATCGTAATCTAGTGAAGTGGCTTGAATGTTAATATATCACGTTATCATGAAACTCCGATAAGACACCGAAGTCATATTCTCTTGATGTCCATAATAGATTTCTTTGATTTTGCTTTTCAAAAGGAAGACATTGAATTCCGATTCACTAAACATACCATTATTATTTCTATCTAAATAGATTCTGTGAATTTTCAACGTCATTAAACTCACTCTTTTATTACAATACACGATATACTAGGTGTTTCAAAAGTTTCGTGGCTGTAGATTAATTATTTTATTTTTTGAAGATGCATATATTTTTCTGCAACAGCATGTATTTTAATATACTGCTGCAACAATTAGAATAACTTACTTAATTTGTATACATATATGCAACATTGTTCACACCCAAAACAACGTAATCTAATAAAGTAGCTCAGACCTAAATTGCGATATCACCTCATGATGAGATTTCGATAAGAAAGAAGTGCATATAAAGTCATTTTCTCGCAACGACTGTAATAGAATCCTTTTCTTTTTACTTTGAAAATGTAGATAATGAATTCTAACAGAACTGATCCGCGAGCGGAATGGCATTATATTTTCAATTTGAAAGGAAACTTGAAATTTTCTATATCATTAGATCTGGTTTTCTATAGACGACAAAATTGATTCCATTCAAATCAAGCAAGGTCATTTTTAAATTCACGTTTGTATACCTACAACTTTTAGTATTATATATTTTAGAGAAATGTGTTGTTGAAAAATTATTTTTAAACGCTGAGACAGTCAGTCATATGTAGTAAATAATTAGTGATTTCAACTTATAAAAAATCTGATGTGGGCAGCACATGACTTTCCTTATATAATACAAAGAATTTACTAATTTTACAGTTAAAAAATGTTATTCTTATAGTAGATACTCATATTCTTTCCAAGATATTGAATTTTCTTCAATTAGTCGTCATTTTCATTGATATAGCCTCATTTTTATCCATTTGGCAAGATTTTCGTTAATTTGGCAACATTTAAAAATGTCGTCAAGTTGGCGATATTCCGCTACATTAGTCGCTAAAATCTCGCCAATCTTTATGGACGGAGAAATAAGTTATTCTTACAGCGGATAAATGACTATTGGCGTTCAAATACAAAAGTATTACTCAAAGTATCTTTTCTCGTGGATGGAACAAGTTAGATCCACGAGAATGATGTCACCCAATTTATCGCATGGTATTACATATGAAAAGTGAACATGTTTCTTAACAGTTAATATTTTTCTTTAATTTATGGGATTTTTTGATAAATTTATTTGAAAAATGTGCAATATCTCAAGAACGGTTCATGCTAGCGTTCTAAAGTTTATGCCAATCGTTTTCTAAGGAAAAATTACATAAGAAATGTCTATTTGCGTAACTTTATTAAAGGTTTTGATTTTTTGATGATTTTTTCAAAATTTAACTCGAAAATTTAGGAGAGTTCTGAACATTCGATTATGTTTTAAAACAATAGGCTTCCAGTATTCACGGATTGTGATTTTTGTACCAAATTTCATTCGAATCGCTCCATTCGTTCGTGAGATATCGTCTCCACAGGCTCACTGACACACACACACACACACACACACACACACACACACATACTTTCACACACACACACACACACACACACACACACACACACATACTTTCACACACATACACACATACTTTCACACACACGCACACGCACACATACAGACATCACCTCAAAAATGTTTGATTCTTGATCAGGTATGCTTGAAACGTGCTCTTCCGTATAAAACTCGAATTCGAATTTTCGACCCCGTCACAATACTTCCCTTATACATTATGTATATAAAAAAAGTAACAAGAAAGTAAAATATAAGTTTGGTGATCCGTACAGTTTTAGGATCTGTAAATGCAATAAAACAAATAAAACAGCATATAAATGTGGTTAAAATTCAGAAGTATGGTAAAACAGGTCTAAAATATTTTAATATAGTAAAGACTAACAATATTATAAACCGTCTTTATTTAATACACCATCAATGACGTGACGTACAAGTGAAGTTTTTCAAAATAGCCAAAGCGCAATCGGACAACACAGTGTTCATAATCAGTGGCATTTTTAATACACCATCAATGCCGCACATGAAAAGTATTTCAAACGGCTGAAGCCCTTTCCAACAACACAGTTTCCATCATCAGTTGCATTTGATGATGTACATTATATTATGTGAAAGGGTTTTAGCCGTTTGAAATACTTTTCATGTACGGCATTGATGGTGTATTAAATAGTGTTTGCAATAGTTGTAGTTAAAATTACTTGAAACTAATATTTCATTATAAGTTGGTATCCTATAAAATATTGCAACTACATATATAGAATCTATATGTACATACATTTTTAAATGTGGCAATTATTTTACATATTTAATTAATGAATATAATAATACCGCGGAAGGCAATGATACTTCACATTTGTGTTCTCTAGTTTCTACAGTTCCCGACTTTTATCTCAGAAAATCTGATGTGGGCAGCAGACTTTCCTTATATGATGCAATGAATTTTATTACTCTTACAGTACAAAAGCATAGGTTATTCTTATACTAGATACTTATATTCTTTCCAAGATATTGAATTTTCGTCAATAAGTCGTCATTTTCATTGATTTAACGTCACTTTTATCCATTTGGCGAGATTTTCGTTAACTTGGCAACATTTAAAAAGTCACCAAGTTGGCGACATTCCGTCAAATTCGACGCCAAAATCTCGCAAAGCGTTATGGAAGGAGAAATAAGTTATTCGTATAGCAGATAAGCGACTGTTGGCGTTCAAATACAAAGGTATTACTCAAATTATATTTCTCATGAATGGGAAAAGCTGGATCCACGAGAATGATGTCAAATTTATCGCATGATATTACATATGAAAAGAGAACATGTTTCTCAACAGTTAATATATCTTTTTAATTTAGGGGATTTTTTGATAAATTTATTTGAAAAATATGCAATATCTCAAGAACGGTTCATGCTAACGTTCTAAAATTTATGTCAATTGCTTTCTAAGGAACAATTACATAAGAAATGCATATGTGCCTAACTTTATTAAAGGTTTGGATTTTTCGATTAATTTTTCAAAATTTCATTCGAAAATTTAGGAAGCTCTTGAACATTCGATTATGTTTAAAAACAATACTCTTTCAGTATTCACGGATTGTAATTTTTGTACCAAATTTCATTCGAATCACTCCATTCGTTCATGAGATATCGTCTCCACAGACTCACTCACTCACACACAGATGTATCACCTCAAAAATGTTCGATTCGTGATCAAGGATGCTTGAAGCGTGCTTTCCCGTCGAAAACTCGAGTTCGAATAATTTTCCAAGTCACAATAATTTTTATACATTATACTATGTATATAAGGAAAGTAATACAAGTATCTTCCTATGGCAGTCCCAAGATGGACTGAAAAGACGAAGTTCAAAAATCTAAAGAATTAAACTACTCGTATATCACAAAATACAACGAAATTCCATATTTGCGCCTTATAGTTGCTCCGATTCTCCAGTTATTCGCGAAGAACTTGTGCATTCCTATGGACAGACCAGAACAGGCCGGGCAAACAAGGTTAACGATCCAAAGAAATAAAATATGCCACAAGAAGCAAAGATATGCCAAATTTTATGTCGGCTCGATTAGTAGAATCGATTAGTAGAATCGATTAGCTCGATTAGTGGATCGTACAAAGGTTTTCGCCAGACAAATGATCTACGTTTGAGAAGCAAATTTCTCCGTTTAGAACAATGTTTTCTCTGTGTTTCCACCATTCAATTTAAAATGCATGTGATATTTTTCGTCCAACAGTTTTTTTCGTAGAACAAAATATTTTGTATGTTCGCCATTTTGTTTTCGATCTGTGGGCAGGCACACTGTTTAAAATAGGAACCCAAAACCTAGGAATTTTAAAAGCAGACCGCAAACCGCTCGGTCCCAGGTAGGACGTGCAATTTGCGGAAAGTCTAGAATTGTGTATAATGTCTGTATTTCACAACTATTTCGAGTAATTTCATGCTACTTTTGTGAATAAAATAACTGTTCTAATTTTTAAATGTTATGTTTGAAATATACTAAAAATTGTTTTGTTTTGTCTTCCCTGTAAACAGATTTACAGTACGTATGACTTTTAATGCATTTAACACTAGGCATTTCAGCCTCTCTTAGTGCATTCTCAATGGCTAATATTCATTATCTGTGACACCTCCACATTTAATCAAAGTTGTTGATAATCTGTTTTAGTTATTGGCAGGGAAAGAACATCAAATTATGTAAGTACTGTTTTTGAGATATAAAGTGGTATAATTTTTTTTTAAAATCACATCGTATCGCCACATCAAATTCGATTTTATTCGATTAGATTTTATTGTTGACCTGGAAGCTGAGACAAATCAAATGAGATCAAACAGAGATCCTAGTTTGAGTGGAAAAGCTCAATCATTTAAAAAAAATGGTTAAGGTTTTTTCAATTATTCTTTGTATTGCCACCCCTAATTCAAAATTTAGAAATATTGAACATTTTTGTTAACTAAAAGGGTAAGCCGGATCGAATGAAATCAAAACCAAGATTCTAGTTGGAGTGGGAGTGCTTGATAATTATTATTAAAAGTTTCTTTTTATTCCCAATGGCAGAGAACAAGACAGACATTATACAAATAGAACAGAACTCGAAACATGTAACGTGAAAAGTCAATATCTCACCATTTGTCCTCTTCCGTTCCAGTACTTCTCCACCTCAGAAGCTCCACGCAGCGCCGGGCACCTTCCGATGTGGGTCCTGTCCAGTTCTTCATTTAACCCGCAAAGTGGGAAATTTGGGATGGAAAAAATACCAACAAGATAAACGATGGCTCGTCAAGCAATCGTGACAAATGTCAAGCCTAAAATTAGCCACTGCTATTCCCTGAGGTTTGTCTGCTATTTTCCTTTCCAAGATATCACTCCAGCTCTTATTTGGGACACGCGCCTAAGTTCTCCTTTCCATTTTTGGTTCAAAAATTTGCGAATATATAGTTTTACAGAATGAAAGGAACAATTTATAGATATCTTTTGAACTATTTTTGTACCTTTTTTGCCAGTTTATCGGCCTGGTCGTTTCCGTAAAGGCCACAATGTCCGGGGATCCGTTGTAAGGCAAGTTCATTATCCCTTAGTCTCATTTTCTCCAAAAGAATTTGGCATTCAAGGATTTCCTCGGAGGTTGTACAAGCCCCTGATACAATAGCCTGTAGTACTGCCAGTGAGTCTGAGATAATGACTTATTATGCAAAGTGGTGTGCGTCATTTTAATTTTCTCCTTTAATCGCAAATTTAATTTTGAAACTTTAGCTTTTCCCTTGGCCTCGTCGAATGTTACCAAGAGTGTAGCTATAGTTTGCAATGTTTTTTTTCAGGTACACCTTCGTATGGCTGAAAGTCTTCGTCCGCCCCCCAGGAGACATTTTATGTTAACCTAGTTTCTATTTATATGACACAGCATTTAGATATGTTTATATAGAGCAAATAGAAAACGTGCCCCCTAAAATTTTATTAGCTACCCCCGATCAAAAAGTCCTGAAGAAACACTGCGGGTACATACTGGATAATTTTCATACATAGTCCATTAACTGCAGCTTTGTAGCATTTAATATTGGTTCAATATTATACAATTCGTCATAATTTTTCTCCAATATTCGTGTTACAGGAATATTTCCAATGAAATTCCCTTTTTCATATATGGGGATTATTTCGACCAGTGCCGGTAATCGACATCCAATATACCCTCTATGGTAAGTTCTGAGAAAGGCATGAACTCGTTAACTAATTAACAATTTTTAACATATTACGTGGAGTATCCTACACACGACAATAAATAACTCGAAGTTGTTGATATTTAGCAAAATTCAAAACCAAGAAGACCGAATTTGTCGCCAAGGTCACGCGGCCCTTTCATCCATAATATATCAGAGATGTTCCGTTAAATATTTATTACAATATGGTGAAACTTTCCGTTACATTCTTCCGTTTCATCCCAGTCATATTCCTTTCTGATTTACTCCGTGTACTCCGCGTTCTAAGATGTCCCGCTTCAAAAACTATTGAAATCACATAGATCCAAAGATAATTTTCGTACCAGATAAACAACCTAATTTGGAGCTTTCTATTATATAGAAAAGGCGAAGAATCCAAAGAGTAAAAAATCGAAAAGATTTAGGAGCAAACTTGGTACAATTTTGGTATTTTAATTACGATCAAAAGAACCGTAAACTATGGTCGAATGTACGAAATTTTATGAAAGATTGCCTTCTCAAGTAACGTCTGTGCTTGCCATTTGGAGGATAACGGAATACTATCTTTTAATGATATATCTCTAGTGAAGATTTTTTTTTTACTTTTAAAAAGTTTTTCGCCTTGCTATTCCATGCTTTGGTAAAGCTATAATAGGAATATTTTTATAAGTATTCGGCAAGAAGCGGAATTAATTACCCTGCTGAGTTGAGGTTGGGAGTTTTCCAGATGTTTTGAACGGAGTTCCTTGGGGATTTTTTCAAGAGCAAATGGATTTATATAGATGTTGAGGGGGAAAATAGAAGCAAAACGAGTTTGGAGAAATTCTAGCGTTTTAAATAATTCGCCACTAAAGGATTAACAGCTCGTTAAATAAAGCGTTCATAAGTTAACCGAGATACATAGATGAGTTCAGCTTCAGGTGTGGCAACAGAGCGATTTAATTAATCAAATATAAAATAAGTAACGGGGATAAATGGAAAGCATATTTCATTGAAATATCCAGTAACCAGATATAAAAAATAATAATCTACATAAATAAAATTGTAAATATGTCTGTTTGTGTGTTTATTTGTCTCATCATCACGGGAGAAGGGCTGCGCCGAATTGGATGAAATTTTTGAGACAGCCGTGAAATAGCACCACATATAATTTAGTCCCTAATTTGAGTTTTTAGGATCAAGGGTTACCGAGATATGAATAAAAAATTATCCTCTCATAGAGATAAGATTATGCAGCCGATAATGCTATCTCCAATTCATTTGAAGAAAATTATATTATGTTGCATAGCAACGGAATTAAATCCAATGCATATATGCAACAGACGATTTTAATAAATGTTTTATAATTTAAATAATAAAACAAGAAAGATCAATCATGTATAAAACATTGATTATGAAACACTTTCCAACTGAAATGAAATTTTATTTAAACATCTCTAAAATGCGATACATTCAGCGGTGATATTATTAAAATTATCACAATACTACAATAAATTATTATATTTGAAAACTTCATCGAAAACCAATGAACTTTATTCAAATAACGTTATCGAAATATATATCGTCTGGCTCTCTATATAAAAGCAGTGAATATTTCATTCATAAATTTTTTTTTCCATTCCTTTCCATTCAGCTGCGATAATTTTAAAATTATCACAATACTACAATAATTTATTTTACTTGAAAAGTTAAAACCATAGAGGTGAATATACTTTCTAACTCCATGCTTAAAACTTCGGCTGCTACTCTAAGTAAAATCAATGAGTGTTTCATTCATATCAGCTATATTGCGGATTCCAGAACCAAATAATTTTGCGTTAAAGAAATTCAGCAATTCTTATACAACTCATCTTACAGCTTGATGTCTTTATATTCACCATACGTGAAAATTGGGCTTCGTTGAAGAAATAATCAAAGTTTGATGATCATTTAAACTCCAAAATATTGTAATTGAGTTTGGCGCAGTATATAGATGCACAGAAAAAAATAAAAATAAAGCGGTTGTAGGATGGATGCAACACTAAATATAAATTAAAAATAATTTTAAAAATCACGATTTTGACGCAAGATGGACGCCATATCTTATTTTAGAGTGGATCACATGATCTCTTCATATAATTATTATTTTAATTTTTGTTTAAAAAACTGCCGAATAAATTTTGCTGAATTCCTTTTTGTATATTTTACGGGATAATTTGGATATTTCTTAAACATTCGAAGTAATTTATGAATTTTAAATTCGTTTGAAAAGTTAGGTTAAATAGGGTTCAATGTATCTCATTTTTTCAACCCAGATACAGTCTAAATCTAATAGGGTGATATTATTCATTTACATTCCCACTTGTCCCACAGACCGTCTCAACAACATACTAAAATTTCATTTTGATAAAGCCATTTTTAAGGAAGTTATCGTGTGAACGGACAGACGCTTTTCATCTACGTTGTTTAAAGTGTTAAAAAATGTATATAAATATAAATTTTATCGGAAATGCATTTTTGACTGGTTTACCTCAATTAAGATATTCGGGTTTAAAGATTTTGAGACAAGTTTTGATATTTTAAATTTCTTATGAGATTTTTTTTTATTTTGGCAAACTTTGCAACCTCGTATATCGTGTTTAAGCCATATATTGTGTTTAGCCGAATCTTGAAAGCAAAATAATAGTAGTACTGGTACATCTTATAATACTTTCATTTTTTCATATATTGATCTAATTTCATGTTCTTCATAAATTTGTTAACTAACGGAACCCGGATGCTTTATTCTTTAGATCTGCAAGTGAATATAGTTTTAGTTGTGAGAAAAAATATTCTTACGCATTTTAGGAGAAATAAGATAAATATTAAATATAATGTATTTAATAGCAATATCAATTAGAATACTATAATAATTTGTACATAATTGAAGTATAATTTCCTTTATATTGCACATTCTATAAGAAAAACGACTATACTGCTAGTAAACACTAACAAAACATATTATCAGTTTCATTATCATTAAGCAAAACTATTCAAATTTATATATTGAAGTTAATTGCTTGAAAATGTTATAAAAGTTCTAATTTTTCAATAAGTTCTTTGTTAGTAGAAAAGATGCCGTATGGATATTCATGTTATCCATATTTAAGCATATATCATTACCATGACATTTTGCGTGTATTATAAATGCATTAATAAATCATATTTTAAAAGCTTAAAAGCTAATATATACAGAAATTTATGTATAATCAAAATTATAAAATAAGCAGATAAAAATATTAAAGAGAAAATGCTAATGTAAAGACAGAAAAAGAGAAAGAGACAGAAGAACATCAGAATAATCGAATTCCGCACAATCGCAAAGCCTCAAGTCATCGATGAAAGCGCAAGTTATTCATTTAACACCCATATAATCTTCACGCTACCGGTTAGCTCTCTTACTTTCGACGTAGACCACCCGATCTACCGGAAGGTGTTGTTGTTGAGACCCAGACCGTCCGACCTACCAGTGAGGTGTAAGGTAACCGTTTGGACGGCCGGGAAGTGCCACCCAATTTGGACCGAAACACAGTGGGGGAGGCATCCACAGGGACTGTACCCTCTTTGCCCTACCACCAACCTCCCGGAAGGACTTACGGACCCACATGTTTAACGTGATCGTACTCCGCATGAACACGGTGTGATATGATGATCACATATTTTTTTATACATAACCCTGGGAAAAGGGAATGGTGTAAATATATTGAAATGTATGCTATGTTTTTGTTTTATGTAGATAGCTAGGCCTTTGCACAGACGGAATTGGGATTTTTGGGCGCCGTTGGGTTGTGTGCTCACTGACATGGATTGTAAATATTCGGAGAATTAATTGCAGCATAAACGTCAAAGTTGAGCTACAAATCTTGAAAATTTATAGCCCTGTCAGGTGTGGCTCGCGTCGGGGTACGTCCTTGGGACCACCCGGTTGTCGAGAATGCCCTCTGGTTCTTGTATTTGAGTGGAGCGCATAAAAAATGAGCGTCGCTTCAAAAACCAATGGTATGAAGCATTTTTGGACCGCCTTTTTTATTGCGCTTGGGAAACAGCGAATGGGAAGTGGGGGGGACTTCCTCCCTGTTTTTGTCGCTCCCCTTGTTTTAAAATTCTGAAGTTTTAGAAATGTAAAAAAAATCGCCAGTTGCTTTTCTGAGCTCGAGTAGAGAGCACTCCAAGTGCGTGGCACTTCTGGTTTTGTGAAGTCCGATCCGGCATGCATTTTGATGCATCTCTGACCCAGCATCCGCGGTTCCTATCTCGGGCGGCAAATGCCTTTGCCGAGGAGCCGACGTAGTGAGTCCGGTAAAGAAGGCGACTCGTAGCCAAGACGAGCCGAGCCTAACTCAGCGCGAGGGCGCATTTTCTTCGGGCGGTGGCGACCAGAAAATGGAAGAATTTCGTCATGTTTTATTTGGTTGCAGTGCACACAGCTCTACCACCAAAACGGCGCGGTGTAGGACCTTGCTCCTTCAGCTGCATTTAAGCCGTGGTAACTGTAATACAGTGTGCACGGAATATTTGCGGAGCATCAATCCAGGGCTCCTAAGCAGCAGCCAATCTCTACAAATAAAGTATCTGATCTCCACTCTTTAGGCAAAGGCATGTACGTAGATCTCACAAGATCCACTGGGACCAAGCCAAAGTAAGAGGAGGAGAAGGAAAGTGGACGGTGTGCCCATCTCCGAAATAATACTTGGCAAAAGTTTTCGTCACCTGATGATACGCAACCGTGTTCTCAGACTGGTAGTGTTTTCCATGAACTATTCAAATAAATAAACCAAACTTCAATTAATCGTGCCACCCATTCCAACGTGCAGAGGTCAGCTACAGCACTCAGTGGAGTTCGTATGTAATGAAGGTATGAGAATTAGATATTGATTTAAAATGTGTATATGAATGTTTAAGCTTAATTTGTGTGAGCTATTAGTGTAAGGGCAAAGTTATGCTAAATGGGAGATTTGCAAAATTGAATATATATATATTGTTTTCTTAACAAAAGTAATTAATTACAAGTTTGGATGATAAATAAGATAAATATGCAAAATAAACTGTGCACCCCTGAGGTCAAGCTTGGGTAAATTGGGAACTCATTTGTAATTGTATATTTTGTATTTAATGTTTGAACTGAGATTTCATGTGTTTTGTAAATAAATTGTTAAGTGGCCACAAAAAAGGGAGTGATTAATTGTTTCAGCAAACGCAATGTACTTAGGTCCAATCGGACCCCACTATACTTTAACGCGCTTGAGCCTGGTGGGATTATTTGGTGAGTATCGGTAATGTATTTAAGTGTTTAATATTTATTGTATTTATGTGTAAAATCCACCTCACCACACACGGCGGCAGTTGTGGCCGCGTGCAAATCTACCGGAAGGTGTTGAAGACCCAGACCGTCCGGCTCGTCCTGAGGACTTGAGCATCTATTTGGACGTCCGGGCTACCGGAAGGTGTTGTTGTTGAAACCCAGACCGTCCGACCTACCAGAAAGGTGTAAGGTAACTGTTTGGACAGTCGGGAAGTGCCACCCAATTTAGACCGGAACCCAGTGGGGGAGGCATCCACAGGGACCGTACCCTCATTCCCCTACCACCAACCTCTCGGAAGGACTTTCGGACCCACATGTTTAACGTGATCGTACTCCGCATGAACACGGCGGCAGTTTTGGCAGTGGCTGGAATCGAACCCGGGCCTACCGAGTGCAACTCCAGCGCGCTAACCAATGGGCTACCGCGCCCGGGCTACCGGAAGGTGTGAAGTAACTGTTTAAACGTCCAGAACGGTGTCACCCAATTTAGACTTGAACCCAGTGTGGGTGACTTTTACAAGAACCACACCCTCTGTCCCCTACCACTACTCTCTCGGAAGGACTTTCGACTTAGATATTTAGCAAGCTCGAACTCCGCGTAAATATGGTACGGGGATAATTTTAGACAGAGCTCGGAATCGAACTCAAGTCTAACAAGATACCTCATTCTTCTTCTTCTTCGACCCAGCCCGTCTGAAGTTGTAAGATATATGTTTAGACTGCCGAGAACTGCAATCCAATTTAGACCGGAACTCCATGGGGGTTGCATCAACAGGGACCGCACTCTTTCCTCTGCCACCAACCTGTCGATAGGACATGCGAACCCACATGTTTACCGTGCCCTTACTCAGTATGAACTAGGGGGCAGTTTGTGCACAGCTGGAAATCGAACTCGGATCTTCCGAATACAATCCTCGCGCGCTAACCACTGGGGTCTCCCATCCCCACATGGTACCTGTCATGACCAGACTAGTCAAGAAAAGAGATGACTCTGTCACGGAAAAGGAACAGCGTGCGACATGAACCCACCTACCAGAGAGGGATGCTCACCCCGACACGCTCACAGTGAAATTTTACATTCTACAAAACAGCTGGATGTATATTTTCACAGTGTGTTTTCTACCCAGGGAACTAGAGTTTCAATCCCCACCTATCAAAGTCACCACTCCTCGCATTCCCCTAAGTATATGACCCTTCTCTTATATCATAATTTTTTAAAGAATAATAAAAAAAATCTGATGTGGGCAGCACATGACTTTCCCTGCAGACTCAAATTCATATTTTCTTTATTAATTCATTAGATTGAGTTTAATTGCACTAAAAACCACTAAATTTACATTTTTAATTCAATTTTTGTTTTAATTTGGTAATTGGACATTTTTTAAATAGCGGCGTAACAAAAATGCAAGAAATCTCAAATATCTTGAGAACGGTTAGTCCTAAAGTATAATGGAGTGTGTTATATTCCTTTCCTCGTCAAAAATTGTGTATAAAACAAGAATTTAATTGATACATTTCAGCATACGTAGTTTTATTTTTTATTTTTTTAGATTTTGGTGATTTTTGCGGGTCATTTCGCGAAAAAAAGGCAGGTTGTTTTTTCCGAATCGTACCAAAATCAAATCAGTACCAGAGTGTACCACAAGTAACTTATCAACCAAATTTAGTGAAATTTGATCAATTAGTATTTCAGCTAGAGTGGATACATGACATTTATACGAGTCCTTTCGCAGAAAAAGGCAGATTCTGTTTCTACGAATCCAAACAAAAACTATTCAGCACCAGGGTCTCACCCAAATGACTTACATACCAAATTTTATGAAATTCGGTCCATTAGTTTTTGAGTTAGAGTGGATACATACATTGCACAGGCAGACAGACAGACAGACACACAGACTGACACACACACAAACGTCACGCTAAAAACAGTTTTTTCGTATTCTAGAGGTTTCGAAACGTGTAGATCCGTCAAAAACTCGAGTTGCGATTTTCGACATGATTCCAATACTTTCCCTATACTTTACCATGTATTGCAGGGAAAGTAAAAAATACATTCTCATAAATTATTTGTAATAACTCAAAAAATGTCTGTGTCCCATCTGGCCGAAACGCTTCCCAAGAAAAAGAAATAACCTTTTCTGTCTCTGTGCAGGTAAATTATTTGATTTCAGTGTCTGATAATACTCAGGAAATAACAAAATGGCACACTATCTCTGAAGTAGCCGCTGCAATTTGGAGTGCACTCAAAACATGAGATTTCTCCAGACTTTTATTGTTTGTCTCCTAAACGTAAGTTTTGGTTCAAAAATAATTGTTCTATGATAGTGTAGACTTTCTTAGACAGTATAAAAATGTTAATGCAAGCATACAGTTGGATGTATACTTAAAATATTTGATGTGGACAGAACATGTCTTACCCTACACGTCGTGAAGAAATATTTCAATACATTAAAAATCATCGTTTTGTTTCTCTCTCATATATAGATTCGAAATTATATGTACAAATTTTAATGGGAGATGGAAACGCTAAAACGAACATTTTTTGTTAATGAATGCACATTTGCAGATTAGAGGTCAACACGGGTTCGGACTCGGTCCGTGCGACTACGTTCGACCCGTACCACGGGCCATTGGCTCGGGTCTTGTTTTAAAAATTAGGGACTGGCCGGGTCGGGTAAAAAATATAAATGAGCCAAAAATAGATCAAAATTTAAACAGAAAAATTTGAAATTACATACGAAACAAAATTTTCAATAAGCGGATGAAAGTATCTCTGCCCTATATTAAGTAATCGAAGGTAAATTAGAACCCGATACAAAAGAAATAATACTTTCAGGTAGGAAATTGAAGATTTATTTATTCGAAGAAATTCCTAAGCCAAATTAAACATTGGTCTTCGCAATTTTCACCTGTTGATTGGATTAGTTATATATAATATGTAATATAAATTGTGCTGAATTCCCTAAATAGCAAATTATGATCATAATACGAGGAAACAGTATGTTAACTTTAGCCGGACTTTAATGTATTTAAAAAAATAGAGACGGGTAAAATTGAACCAAAGCTCAACGGGCAGAAGCCGGCCGAACTTTGGTTGTTTCTCTGCTGGATCGGTCTCGGGTTGGATACAATCTTTATATTTTCGAGCAATGCTGGGTTGGGTAAAATTCCTAGAAATAGGCTCGTATACAGCCCATTACAGGCAGACATCACCCTGTTTTTTTTCAGCGAGATAGCCCAGTGGTTAACTCAAGGGGATCTCACTCGGAGGGCCGAGTTCGATTCCTGGTACTATCCAAATTATCCCCCTGTCAACGCGTAGTACTGACACGTTAAATATATGTGTCTGAAAGTCTAGGAGAAGAAAGGTACTGTCCTTGTGGATTCTGCCCCCACTGGGTTCTGGTGAAAATTGGGTAACACTCTCCCGACCGCCCAAATAGATACCTTAAACCTTTGGAAAGGAAGGACGGTAATGGTCAGAAGAAAGAAAGAAGTCACCCTTCGGTGCTGGAGGGCGTTGTTAGGCTGCTGGAAAACTGGTCATTTTTCAACTCCACCATTCATAACGAAGACTTCGTAAGTGTAAAATGAAACATCTCACGAATGCTGAGATAGCTGACTTACATCTGATCCCAGAAAGCGCAATAGTTATCAAAGAAATATAAATATATCTACAAAATTCTGAGATATACTGTTACATAAAACATTCGAAATGGTCGGTGTATTATACCATTATATAATACTCTAAGAGGACACCGTATTCTTAAAATTCGAAAATGTCGAAAAAATCAAGAGGAATTTAAAGTTTAGAATAAATTTATTGAAGTTGCATATATTTTCAGGGTAGAGAAAAATAACATTCTTCTTTAAAATACGAGAAACATAGCAATGGGTTTTCACTTTTTTCAGTGGTTCGTTAAGCTTAATGGCAGCCGGTTTATAGTTAATTATTTATATCATCTTATACTAAGGTTTTATTAGTGATACCCCGACATCCCGGAGTATTTGGGTTAGAGATTAATATGAAAAAAAACAATATCCCCCAAACCGCTACGTAAATATGGGTCTTCAAAATTTCATCTAGGTATGCTACATACAACGGCATTTAGGAAAAATAAAGAAATTTAAAACAACGTGTTTTCAATATTTAGACACATTTATTGAACTGCCTCTATCCTATTAATTTAGCAATAAAACGCTTTTCTCACCAACATACCCTTAAATATTTCTCAATGTTGAAGCTGAGGCAGTTAAATTACTCTAGTTTCAAAATACTTTCTAGTCTCCGGCCCCTCGTGTATTAACTGTTTAAAATATAAATAGGGTTTCTTTGTACGCTGCTTATCCCTTGAGGTTATTTGTAAGTGAAACATGTTTTATTAAAACAGGTATAGGTTGGTGTTATATTGCTGTTCTCGTGGAGTAAACAGACTCAATTTTTTGAAAGTAGTTTTATTATAACGCATTTTAATTTGCTTTCTCGCTGAGTTGTCCGCTTCTAGTGATCACCAATTTTAACAACCATTTTTATAGCAATCAAGTTTTACGCAATCGCATTTTGAAGCAAATAAAACAAAACACGCTTCCTTTACGGTCGCATCAATGTTTAAACAACAAAAGTGGAATTAACACCCCATCCCCATTTAAAAAGAAAATTAGAAGTTACTATCCTCCATGATGAGTACAAATGAAATCGAAACTCGTTACTTTAAACAATTAAGAATTCTCTCGCCCTCATTATATATATATAGAATTTGCCAAGAGCAGGTAAGTTCGTCTACACAGGCGACAAAAAAAAGGCATATATCTAAGTAACATGTAGCAATGATTCAAAAGAGAATATACCAACCAGCAGAACCAAAATTCCTTAATTAACTGAGATGTAAAATTCAAGAAGGGCGGGGACTAACTAAAGTGAACGTCACTCCCAAGGGCTTGACCATGATATGTCCCAAATAACAGTGAAAATTGCATAAAAATCGGAGTAACAGTCACTAAGGTGTTGTTGTTGACACCCAGACCGTCCGACCTACCAGAAAGGTGTAAGGTAACAGTTTGGACGGTCGGGAAGTGCCACCCAATTTAGACCGGAACCCAGTGGGGGAGGCATCCACAGGGACCGTACCCTCCTTCCCCTACCACCAACCTCTCGGAAGGACTTACGGACCCACATGTTTAACGTGATCGTACTCCGCATGAACACGGCGGCAGTTCTGGCAGCGGCGAGAATCGCGCGCTAACCACTGGGCTGCCGCGCCCGAAAAGAGCCAACAACACGCGGTGTTCCCAGGTGGTCACCCACCCAAGTACTAACCGCGCCCGATGCTGCCTGACTTCGGTGATCTAACGAGAACCGGTGTTTTCAGCACGGTACGGTCGTTGGCCCCAAGTCACTAAGGTGTGTAAAAACGAATATATAAAGTCACTAAGGTGTGTAAAAACGAATATATAAAGGTGGCGTTACCCCTTTCGTTTCCATGAATCCAAATGGGAGTAAGAATTGCAAGCATGCACTTAGATACAAGTCTTTAGAATCCCGTACACGGTATCACAATCCAGCGGCTACTTATTCACGGAAAAAAAGAAAAGAAAACATAAATGCTTTAGCTTTTAGTCGAGAGAACGTTACTCTTGGATACGGTGACTACTTCTCCTTCATCCAATACCAGTAAGCTGAAGCTTGAAAAACGGTCCAAGGATGTTTCTTAGGTGGGGTGGGCCAAGTGTTTCTTTCAGGACTTTCTGGCCGGGGGGGGGGGGCGAATGACATTTAAGACCACATGTTTTCTATTTGCCCTATATAAGTATATCTAAATGATGTGTCACATAAATAGAAACTAGGTTAACATAATATATTTCCGGGGGGGATTCACCCCCCGGATATGTGCCTGAAAGAAATACTGGGTGGGCCTAAACAGTAGGGGATTGCAGAATGATCCGCTACTTCTGAAAAGTAATTAATAAGTGTATCGTCACTTAAGATAGGCATAAGTGATCAAGGGTCAAATCGTTATAAATAGTCATTAATGCTCATGTTGGGTAACCTCCTGTAAAGCACTAAGGCATGTGGGAACCGCACCAACAGTCAAGCAGAATGCCAAGCAGAAACAGCCAAAGATTGGCATTGACGACAAGACAGCGACGTGAGAGATTGTTTGTTATAAGGCAGAATGGGATATGGGCATACTATACTAATTTTGCCTTTAAGACAAATTGGGACATGGGAGTTCCGATCCACATTTTAAAATCCAATATGTTTAAAATTGTCCAATATGTCACCTAATTTTAGTGATTTATCTCTAAATTAATAGAAAAACATACAAAAAAATGAAATAAAGGTTTAAAGAAATAACACCTAGGTCAGCATTCCCGGGTCCTGACGTACTTCCCATGGTCATACACAGCTTAGATTTACCGCTACAGACACATACATACATACAGACGGATGCTCAGACATACATTAGGATGTATAAGGTAATTTATATATCGCCTATATAAACCGCGAAAAGACGCACCCAGCTCTATCACATACGTATATATATATATATATATATATATATATATATATATATATATATATATATATATATATATATATATATATATATATATATATATATATATATATATATATATATGTATATATATATATATATATATATATATATATATATATATATATATATATATATATATATATATATGTATATATATCTATATGTATATATATATATATATATATATATATATATATATATATATATATATATATATATATATATATATATATATATATATATATATATATATATATATATATATGTATATATATATATATGTATATATATATATATATATATATATATATATATATATATATATATATATGTATATATATATATATATATATATATATATATGTATATATATATATATATATATATATATATATATATATATGTATATATATATATATATATATATATATATATATATATATATTTATATATATATATATGTATATATATATATATGTATATATATCTATATATATATATATATATATATATATATATGTATATATATATATATGTATATATATCTATATATATATGTATATATATATATATATATATATATATATATATATATGTATATGTATATATATATATGTATATATATATATATGTATATATATATATATATATATGTATATGTATATATGTATATGTATATATATATATATATATATATATATATATATATATATATATATATATATATATGTATATATATATGTATATATATATATATATATATATATATATATATATATATATATATATATATATATGTATATATATATATATATATATATATATATATATGTATATATATATATATATATATATATATATGTATATATATATATATATATATATATATGTATATATATATATATATATATATATATATATATATGTATATATATATATATATATATATATATATATATATGTATATATATATATATGTATATATATATGTATATATATATACAGGGTGTCCCAAAAGCATTGACCTGGGCTTTTAATCCTTAAATACTGATCTTAGACGCATATAATAAATTACAAAAAATTAATTACAAAAAAAGGTACAACATTTTATGAAATTGATAAAAATTTTCAGCGGATTAAATTAAGAAATACAAAATTTAAATTTTTGTACGACCCCCGTACAAAAACATTTCCAATGAGTAAAATGTGCGCCATACACGAATAAGGTGATGTACAAAATTTCAGCATTTTATTCAGCAAAGTCCCACAGATGTGTTTAAACAAAGTTGGTGAGGGATTAATCACAAATTAAAATATAAATATTTACAAAAGCGCAAATGACGCAACGCAGAAATGCATAGGCAAATAATATCTGCCTCTTATCTTTAATGGATCTTTGGCATGAATGGAAATCATTTTCAACAATATTTGTAATCTTTATGTAAAGTTATTAATTCTAAACTGTGTAGATACTTTTGTACCAATAAATAGCAAATTTATTATTTATTTATGTAATCATTGTTTTCTTTCGTAATTTGTGTATGACCCTTGAAACGCGATCTGCCGACATGATTTTTCCCCTCTGAGAACCCATGTCAATGCATCGAATAGTGGTTTAAGTCAGCATTTTTATTTTTTCATATCACTGGGTCTTTTTATGATACAATGCTGAAATTGTGTCCATCACATTATTAATGTATGGGGCATATATTACCCATTGAAAATGTTTTTGTACAGGGTGCCGTAAAAAAATTTAAATTTTTTATTTCTTAGAATTTAATTTTCTTGAACATTTTAATCGATTTCATAAAATTCTGTACATTTTTCTACGCAACTTTTTAATTTATTATATATGTCTAAGATCAATATTTAAGGAATAAAAGACGAGGTCAATGTTTTTGGGACACCCTGTATATAAATATATATTTATTGTAAGAATTTTAATTACTTGCAATAAATTTACATATATACATATATATACTTATGTCCAAAAGTTAAGCATAATTCGTAAAATGCGAAAAGTTCGGAGTTAATATGTATACAATGGTTCAATAATCAGTTATGAAGAATCGTGGAACGAAGGAGAATCATTGTGCCTATGCAAGACTGTTCAGTCGACGTCGACGTGCGCAAAGCACCAGCGCACGTCGGTACGAGTATAAAACGACCTCGAGCGGCATGGCCAGTTGAGGCAGAATTTCGCAATTGCTGTGGTAAAGAGAGTTGTTAACAATAAAAGAGGACGAACGATGTCACAAAGATGCCAACTGGACATGTTTCTGAAGGGACGAATTATTGGAATGCTGGATACCCGGTCGATTCCAACACCGAAGCGTCTCGAATTCATAATGTGCCTCACTGTGTGATCTCCAGACTGTAGCAGAGGTTCCAAACCACTGGAGATGTTACGGGACGATCAGTACCGGGCCAGCCCAGGGTAACAAACTCTCGGCAAGACCGATATTTGATGATAACTACGCGACATCAGAGGAAAGGTTCTGCTAGTCAACTGGGTTCAGCCCAGATAGCCGCCGTAGGAGTCGCTGTTTCCAGACAAACTGTTTACAGGAGACTCAGACACATTAGTCTGTATGCCAGGCGACCAGAAGTTTGCATCCCCCTGATGCCTGCACAGAAACGCGCACGTTTACAGGAGTTTGGAACATTGGCAGTGGAGTGGACAACAGTAGGGCAATATCATATTTAGTGACGAGCACAGGTTTAGCCTGCAAACTGATTCTGGCCGTACTACGATCTGGAGAGAACGTGGAACGCGTTTTCATCCTGAAAACATAACGCAAAGACATCATTTTCCGTTTGGGGGGGGGGGGGTCATGGTCTGGGCAGGCATCATGATGGACGGCCGCACAGACTTCCACATCTTTGATACGCTGTCGGTTACCGGTCAGAGATGCAGAGACGAAGTCCTTGAGTCCTCCGTTCGATTGTTTCGAGGTGCTGTTGGTCCTGATTTCATATTCATGGATGATAACGTCCCTACTGACAGGGCGACCTTGGTCGACGACTTCCTTCAAACTGAAGATATCCAGTACATGCAGTGTCCAGCCAACTCCCCTGATCTGAATCCAATACAGCATGTATGGTATCTGTTCGGGAGACATCTTGCTGCCCTCCGCTAACCACCAAGTTACGTTCCGGAAATAAAAGCCTCTCTCCGTGAGGTTTGGCACTCATTGAGCAGACAACTCATCCAAACCCTCATCGAAAGAATGAGAAATCGTTGTGCAGCATGCGTAGCTACCCGAGGTTCCCACACACCGTTAAACTGCAGCATCACATTGTTTTATTCATTCTGTTTCACTGAGGTTGACACCCTTTTCTTTCAACTATTTTCTTTCAACCATTTTCTTTAGATAGCAAAAGTCTAATTATCTTTGTTTTGCATTGTTTTATTCTTCTACAACCTTATTACACCCGAATACCGCATTTCCTTCCATTCTGATGTAGATTTCCTGAAATTTTCACATATAGCACCTATGCTTAACTTTTGAACCTGGGTGTATACTCTAAGATAAAAAAATCGAAGCAAAAACAAAGAATTATCCAAATAAGACAAAACTTGGTACGTGTAGTGTGGATGTACAGAAAAAGAAATGATTAGAATTTCAAAATATTTGGATTATTTATTGCACTGAAAGAACTACACAAAATGAGCATGTCAATATGGCATTGGTCCACCTCTGGCTTTGATACAAGCCGTTACCCGATGTGGCATTGATGCATAAAGTTGCCAGATGGTGTTCTGAGGGATGTCGTTCCAAATAGCCTCCAATTGACGAGCTAATTCGTCTGCATTCTGGGATGGTCGCAGGCGACGCCCCATCTCAGCCCAAATGTGCTCAATAGGTAAGAGATCTGGGGATCTGGCTGGCCAGGGAAGTGTGTCGTAAACACGCAGACAATCAATAGAGAGGCATGTCGTGTGTGGCCTGGCATTGATGAAAATTTAGCCCGGGGTGTCGCGAAAGGAATGGCAATACAACGGGTCGCAGAATGTCGGCAACGTACCACTGTGCCGTGATGGTGCCACGGAGGACTATCAAAACAAAATGGCGCTCCAGATAATAACTCCATATTGTGTCCTCTGTGTGGCGTGTGACAGTAAGAACAGGATCCTGACGATATCCGGGCAGTCTCCAGACACGTCTGCGCTGGTCGTCGGAACTCAGTTCGAAACGGGACTCATCACTGAACTTATTTCGTTCCCAATCCGAATAATTCCACGTTGATCGGGTCCGGTACCACTTCAATCGCTCTTGACAGTGCATACTGGTCAATGGTAGGCGGCGTAATGGGCACCCCGAGATTAAATTCCGCTCCCGCTGTCTTCTGTTAATGGTCCGGGTGATCACTTCCGTGTTTGTCACATATTGGATGGTTGATAACGACGAATCTCGGGCAGTCACAGCTGATCTGATAATCGCTCTATTTTCCCGTTTTGTCGTCGCTCTAGGCCGTCCGCAGCCCGCTTGCTGCTGAACTCTGCCATTCCGGACCCATTCTTGTCAATATCGTCTAACTGTTGCACCGCCCCTACACAAATGCCAAGCGATTCGTTGGTGTGCCCATCCAGCCGCATGCAGTACGACCGCACGCGCTCTATCAAACTCCTTCATATACTCTTAATGGCTGCGAATTTGCCGGCGAGACATTGTTACAATCAAGGTACGTAAACGGAACCGAAATTCACTGCACGTTTTGTTCCTGAATTCGAGATTCGCTCCTTATATACACCACCATGATGCTCAGTTATATTAAAAATAACGAAAATGTGCATCTTTTCGTATCCTGAAGTACCTGTGTACTAAATTTCATGGCCGTATAACACTTAGATTTTCTGCTACAGACATTAGAGGCACAGCTTTATTATGTAAAACTATAAACTGATTTGAACTTAAACTACTACTGATTTCATAGATTAATTTTTTTTATTTTTATATATTAGTATATTTTAATATATCTACTAAATAACTAAGTAGAGTTTATAGTCTCTCTATACATCTGTACAGACTAGTTTGCTTTATCATTGACTTTATAATTACTCTTTGAATAGATGGGCATGAATTGTAACTATTGAATATAGAATTATTTTTAGACTTTTATTTATTTTATGTAAAGCTAAATATGGTTCAGCTTTAAATTTGAATGACATAAGTAATGTCATATTGGTAACGCACAGGTCTGTTAAGGCTGAAAGTTGATTAAACTATTGTGACACTGAAATAAATCCGTTTGTAACATATTGACACATGTTAAAGGTTATTGAAATAAAATTTCTATTTGGTTATAGGGCGACTTTCGACAGACAGATAGCGATTGGGTGGTTGCGAGTTTCTTTTGGTTTTTGACTATCCTTCTGCTCGGTGCTAGAGTTGCTGGTGCCGTAACCTTGGGGGCGATGGGGCGATTCAGGAGGCGTTATATCGTGGGTTGGTGGGGTTGGCCTCGGCTGCTGCTTCTGGGCCTGGTGCTGTTCCGAGTGTCCTAGGGTTGCTTTTGCAACAACGAATCATTTCTACTGTACACTTTCGGTGAACATTCTTAAGCACTCCACAAACTTTCTCAGGACAGGTCCATGAACACATTAACACACGCATGAACACGCACATTAGGTCTAAAGTATATTGACCCTGCCTGATAGAATAAATGGGATTGCAGTACCCCAAGAGGAGTATTTAGAAAGTAAGAATAAGAAAGAGTGAATAAAAAAATACGAAGTTATAATATTGCCTAATTAGTAAGAATTCACCACAGGAACAAAAGATTTGAGTATATGGGGGCAATAAATATCTGTGAAAAAATGACATCATCAGGATCTGTAACACGGTGAAAATTGTAGTGATTATCACAAAGTGCGCATTAATATTATCTCTAAAACTCAAAGGTGTTTTGTTGCTGACGAAAGGTATTTTGAACAGGATTTAAACTCCTGTGCTTGAAAGTGATCTACATTTTGGCACTCGTGAATTTAGATAACCATTCCCCAATAACCACATAGTGTCTAAAGCATGGCTTTTGAAACAGTTTTATTGTCGATTTCTACTTATTAGACTGTTAATCATCGTGACTCCTTCAGGCGTAAATAGTATCTTTTAACCATAATTATGTCACATCCTGCCCCATGCTGCCATGTTATAAAAAGTATAAAATTTTGAGTAAATTTCGAAGTTATCGTTCAAATTTCAGGAAATTCTATCTAGTTTTATATTTTTGATAACAAAGCCAGATTTAATGTTTCTTGAAGATTCAGTAAATATGTACCAGCTATCATGTACACAGGAAAATTTACCACAGATAAACAGAACTCCAAAAATTGTCAATTTTCAATAGTCAATTTTCAAAATAAAGCCGGATATAATGTTTTGTGAAAATCCATTAATATTTGTGGCTGCTATCGGGTGCACAAGAAATCGACCTCAGACATCATCCAAATAGACCGACGGACATCCCTCTAAAAATAGACAGAACGTGTTCGAGAGGTCATGAAACATATGTCGGCATCAAAATCTCGAAATCGAAAACTTTCATGAAAACAATAATTTTTCCATACTATATTCAATAGTATAAAGAAGTAATAAGTGCGACAACAATGACTCATTTTTTTAATATATCTAAAGGTGAAATAGTATTTCTATCCATTCCCTTTCTAATAAATGGACGAAATCAATTTGCCTCAAGTATCTTTGAAATGAAATCTAGTTTCGGACAAGATATCCTGAATGATTTCCAGATGATGGCAAAAATCATTACAACAAAGGTAGCATACCATCTGGTGAGATATTTCCGTTTCGGAGAAAAATAATTGTTATTCCCATATCCACAGAAATCCGTATTATTCGGAAAGTATTTGAAAAGAAAAAGCAGAAGCACGAAAAAGTATAGGAATATGCTTTGCAAACAATATTGTCTCGTAAATATTTCTGCTTTCAATACGATTTATTGCATAAATACAGGGGAATAATTCTATTGGAGTGAAACATTAAAATCAACTTTCTGACTGTTAAACGATTTCACCATTACAGATCACGGCTGTTCTGTTAAAGCTTGATGTTTGTCTGCGTTTCCTTATGTCAGAATCTGCAATGTACCCTGCAAAATGCATACACTTAGCTGTCCTTTAAGGTGAAAATTACAGCTGCTCTGTGAGATTCAGATATATTTTTCTTTTAAAATATAGAATATATATGATAATTGTTTAAGCTGATTTGTTTCCCTAAATCCTCCAGAAGCCCATCCTCCACTGGAGTGACCACTGAGGTTTAAGTTTAGCATATAGTATATATTATATACCAGGACACAGATTCGAATGCAGCCGTTTTACAGATTTCATCCTCGTTGGAGGAGAAAATAGTATTTTTCTGTAAGTTCTTTCCATTATGCTCATACAGTATCGAACAATGTACAGAACCTAAAGGAGCCAAATATTTGATTTTCCCTCCTGGCGGAAGCGAAAAATGCATTGGTAAATAAGATGAAATGTATTTTATAAAAAGTTCCAACTTTGTTTTTAAGTGTGTTAGTTCTCCGTCTTCGTCAAATTCAACAATAAATACTAGTTTAACAATAGATAACTGTAGTGGGGTTCAACTCGACCTTATAACACAAAAATCCATTTCTAAGTAGTTTGTAATTTTTCTCATGTTACCCTTCATTCTAAAGGTCTAGAGAAAATTATTCAAAGAGTTCAACAAATACTATGTACGCCAATATATCACCAGTAAGAGGCAAAAGAAGCATTCGAGGAAATTTCGAAGTGAAAAACCCCATGGAAACAGATTTAGAGACATTGTTATTTGAGGACTTTTCTGCAGAGGAATTAAATAAAGCTATAAAAGACTTACATACTGGCGAACTCCCAGGACAGGATAAAAAATTTTCAGAATTCTTGAAATTTTTAGTAGCTAAAGTAAGAACTATATTCCGATCAATTTACAGCAAATTCGAGAATAAAAATCTAAGCCTCCCGACCGATTGAGAAAAGGCCACAGTAATATCAATTCTTGTCAGTTAAACCAAACGAAGATATTGGGTCATACAGAACGATTTCGCTGTCATCTATAATGGCTAAGACATTTGAAAAAACGCTGATCTTGTAGACTTGAATAATTCTTATAATCTCTGGAAAACATTGCAAAATAGTAAGCGGGATTTTGGAACATCATGTCTATATCTAACTCAATTATGAAGTTTGTACATGGAATCAAATTAGGATTCAATTCTAACCGAAGCACCTTGACAGTATTTGTTGATTTTAAGGGAGCCTATGACATTCTTTAGAGGAGCAAGCTTGTTCACTGAAGATGTATAGTGGTGGGGAAAATATGTTGAGTTGGATTAAAATATTCTTGGCTCAAAGATGTGTTAAAATACGTTGAAGTGAAATAGAATCCCGATATGACCAATCAAGAGTAGGTCTTTCACAAGGAAGTTGGTAGCTGCACACTATTCAATACAAATTCTAGAATAAAAATCAACTTTAAATAAGGCAATCCCAATCAACTTTAAATAAGGCATACAACTCGTATGCGAATCCGCTCGTTAAATACGGAAGTGAAATATTGATTACTACCGCACTTCGTAAGCTACATATTTCAGAATTTCAGAAAGAGCTCAAAATAAGGTCCTTCGGCTTATTATTGCACCATTCAAAACCACACCTATTGTAGCAATGCATCTACATTCACTTCCAAAAGTTAATCACGCAATGCAAATTTTCTTTTTTCGAAAGCGTATTTGAATTTGAGTGGCTAAAAATCGTTGCGGATATAGATGGTAATATGCAAATATCGTATGCTACAACCAATCACGATGAACTGTCCGGATATATGCTAATTAGGCAGTCGTTGATGATGCCAGCATTCTGAAGGGTTTGAGGAGGTACATTTAAATGCTGATACAAAGTGTTTATAACTTTTGTAGGATTATTTTTAATGATATTCGTGTTTCTATGGCTGACAAAAGACAAATGACAGTTAATGAGCGCTGTCGTGCTGTCGGACGCATTGAAGCAGGACAGTCAATCAGAGATGTCGCTATTTTCTTTGGCGTTGATCATTCGGTAATTTCTCGATTATGGAAACAATTCCAAACAAGTAAAACAGTTGTCCGAAGAACTGTGCCCGGTCGTCCAAGGGTTACCACCCCTTCTGATGCGATGTATATTACGATCGTAACCAAGCGGAATCGACGAGCGACGTTGTTATTGTTGTAACTGTTGCGATGTTGTAACTGTTATATCCATGGTTGCAGCGACACTTGGTAAAACAATATCTGACAGTACTATGCGCCGAAGGCTCCACGTGAAGGGACTGTACTCCCGAGTACCACGTTCTTGTGCTCCCCTAACCGTCCAAACCAGAGGGACAAGATTAAAGTAGTGTCGTCAACATATCAATTGGACTCTCTCTGATTGGTACAACGTCCTGTTCATGGACGAGTCCAGATTTGCCCTGGAATCATATGATAAGCATGTAAGTGTCTGGAGGTACACGCAATCAGGCCAAGAACATCATCGAATATCCCGCTTTCAGAGGTGGCAGCGTCATGGTGTGGGCTGGAATTTCAAGGGGATATCGCGCAGATAAGGGGGAGCTGCACATCTTTAACGGTGATTCTGTGACGGGTGCGCGGTATCGGGATGAAGTCCTAGCCCCCATTGCGAGACTCTACGCTGCAGCAGTTGATCCTGATTTCCTCTCTATGGACTATAATGTCTGTCTCCATCGAATTAACATCTTTGACGAATACCTGGAAATTTAGGGCATTTCTGGAAGTGGCGTATTCAGGAGTGGCAGGCGTATTCCCTGACCTTAATCCTATTGAAAACATTTGGGATGCCCTCGGTGCTGTCTCTACACGTTTACTTCCTCCAGCCAGTCTCAGAGTAGGAAACTGCCCTATTGGAGGAATGGCCATTGCTCGCTTCTTCGATGGTTGATCACCTCATTGACAGCATGAAAAATCGTTGTGAAGTTTGTGTGAAAGTCTGGGATGGTCACATACCATATTAACGTAAGTTTTGTTTGGTTTGTTTGTCTTTAAACATTATTTTGTTAATGACCCAAATGCAACGTCATCATATAACTTACGAAAAGTAAATATTTTTTACCTCAGTACATAATTCATGTTTTCTTCAATGTATAAACACGTTTGCTTCCTTCATGTACAGTTTTGAGTTAAACAAAGCTTTACTTTTCTATGTTTGTTGATTTTACCGTCCGTGCTTAAATTTTGGAAGCCAGTGTATAAACAGTGAACCCTCTCCTATCGTCATAGAGATAGAGAAACAGGTCATAGGTACATACATTATCCTGAAACTGAAGACCTCACAACAAGCTAGTTGGATTCTAGACTGCCAACCAAGTTGCATGAAGACGTAAATTTCTCCTGTTGAGGCGTGCCAAATTATACTAAATGACCTAGATGCAAATATATCCATGGGAAGTTTAAAAAGATTGGTCAATACCTTTATATGGATATAACAAGCCAGTTGGGAAAAGTGCGTTTTAGATGCGATCTTGAGAGCATGATTAACGAAAAGTACCCAGGACCCAAGTGGACTAGAATATACATATACAGACGGGTCATAGATTAATAATGCCGCCGGAGCTGGTTGTGTACTGCAAGATGATTTCTCAAAATACCTCTGTCGGTCCATATATGTTTAATTTTAATGCAGTTATGTCATCTTTTTGGCAGTTAATAATTTTAAGTTTAGAATTGACTCTTTTGTCAAAAGTTGTCATACTGTGCGACTCAAGAGCAGACATTCAAGCTTTCTAGAAAATTAATTTTATCGAGAGATCGACCATAACTGAAATAACGCAAATTCTGGTTTTTTTACAAGTACAAACAAATGAAAGCGTTTCAGAGGATACCATCACATGTGAGGATCGACGGTAATGAGTCATCTGATATGCTGTAAAAAAAGGGTACCCTTGTTTATCTTGCTTCAAAACCTGTTCTACGTGAGTCATGCAAAAAACTAGTTTTATAGCAAAATTATGGAGAATTGTCAAATAGACCTGGCAATTAAATCAAGAGGTAATGTTTGTGAGAATATCCAAAGTAGCTGGAAGACGTTTAGTAACCAATCTGACAGGAAGGTAGTGACCAATATTTGATTGAAAATGAGTCATGATTGCCGGATCGAACACCTAAATATTATAGGAATTATCCCAACGAATGTGTGCTTGATTTGAAGGGCTGGTGTTATGAACGGCAGTCACCTTTTAGTGTACAAGTCACCTTTTATATCAGCATTTCCAGAAACAAGGGGATGTTTTCAGGCTGTACTGAAAAGCTAGAATTTATATGAACTGTCGCTGAAGGCACGACATTTTCTTCGACCCCTTCTCATTGGGCTTTGTATTCGCTTGATTTGCAATATTCTTATTTTGTGTTTAGTTAGTATTTTGTGGCCTGTATTTCTACCTTTGTATCATTGGGAGATGCCAGTTATGTAATGGGTTGAATTCCAATAAAACCGTATGTAACAACATGTCAAATTTTGTCGTATGCTGTCAGGTTAAAAATATATAAAATTTTGAATACATTTCGAAATTTTTGTATCCACCCTAAAACAGCTTTATTTTTGCTTAATTTCTGTGCATCTATAATATGAAACAACGGAATATTTTTTATTTTAAATGATCGTAAAACCTTGATTATTTCTACAAATAAGCCTTATTTCAACGTATGTAGAATGTAGACACTTCAAGCTATAAAATGAGTTGTAAAAGAATTGTTGAATTGTTTCAACGCAAAATTATTTAGCTTTGGAGTCTGGAATATAGCTGATATGAATGAAATAGTCAATGATTTTACATAGAGAGGCAGACGATTTTATAGCATTGCTTTATCTATGAAGTTTTAAGCATAGAGTTAGAAAGTAATTTTACCTCCATGGTTTTAAGATTTTAAAGAAAATAAATTATTGTAGTATTGTGATAATTTAAAAAATATCACCGCTGAATGAAAGGAATGGAATAACTGTGGATAAATGAAATACTCACTGTTTTGACATAGAGAGTCAGGCGATTAATAATTTGATGACGTCATTTCATAAAGATCATTTTTTTTCGATGAAGTTTGATATTTTCAAAATAATAAATTATTGTAGTATTCCGATAATTTTAAAAATATTACCTTTGAATGTACCGCATTTTAGAGATGTTCAAATAAAATTGCATTGCAGTTGGAAAGTGTTTCATAATCAATTCTTTATGCATGATTGATCTTTCTTGTCTTAATTATCACAACTGCAATAATTTATTTTACTTAAAAACTTAAATCCATGGAGGTAAAAGTACTTTCTAACTCCATGTTTAAAATTTCATCAAAACAGGCAATGCTATGAAATCATATATTCCTTTATGTAAAATCAATGAAAATTTCATTCATATCACATATATCCTAAACTCCAGAGCTAAATAATTTTGCGTTAAATAAATTCAGTAAATTCTTATACAACGCATTTCATAGCTTAATTTGTTTACATTCTGCATACGTGATGATCATTTAAACTCAAAAATATTTTAATTGCTTTGGCGCAGAATATAGATGCACAGAAAGTACGCAAAAATAAAGCGGTTTTATAACGAATACAACACTAAATATAAATTTAAAAGAACTTTAAAAATCCCGATTTTGACATTGGGAAGGAAGAGGAGAGCCATATTCTATTTTGAAGTGCGTCACGTGATTTCTTCATATAATGTGGATGTAATTATTATTTTAAATTTTATTTAAGAATTTACCTAACATATCTTGCTCAATTTCTTTTTATATATATTTTATGTGATAATTTTAATATTTCCTAACATTTCAAAGCAATGTTTGAATTTTAACGTCTTAAAAAATTTTTCAAAAAGTGGGCCTATAAGGTTCAATGTAATTCATGTTTCATCCCTGGTTCAATCTAAAACTATTTGAGTGACATTATTCATTTACTTTTCCGTGTGTTCCACAGACCGTCTCAACAACAAACTAAAATTTCATTTTGATAACGGCATTTTTATGGCAGTTATCGTGCGACACACAGATAGAGAGACAAAATGAACAAAGTCATAAACCCTTTTCAACTATGTTGTAAAGTGTTAATAAAAATAAAGCTGTTTTGAAAGTTAGTCAAATATATATGCTCTATTTAAGGCATAAAATTTCAATTTTATAAATGACAAAGATATTTATTAAAAAAAATAACAAGCAATAAATGAATACGGTTTCGAAAAACCTCTTAAGCTACTCGAGATGAAGCCAAATAGTATTCGAACTAACTTTATGAAAATTCTTGCTGAAGATAACCCATTTCCATTCCGAAACAACATGTTGCCTGTCTTTTTACTTTCCCTACATACACAGTATAACGTATAGAGAAAATGTTTTGACGAGGTCGAAAATTTCGTGTTTCAGTCAGCATATCATGTTTCAAGCGTCTCTGAACTCTAATCGGACGTTTTGGAAGTGATATATGTATGTGTGTGTGAGTGTATGTATGCTAGTTTGTGTGAGCGAACGACCGAAAACGTTTTTTTTTCCCTATTAATTTTATCATGGGAAGTAGCAATTTGCATCGTATTCACTGAGATAGTAATCTGAATCTTTTTGGTGTTTTTCTTTTCTTTTTAGTTGGTTCCTCATTTTAATTTTTTCTCTTTTTTTTTTCACTTGAATTTTTTCTCTTGATCATTTGAATTTTCACTTGCTTTCATTTTAGTTACCTTACACCTTTCTGGTAGGTCAGACGGTCTGGGTTTCAACAACAACAACTTGCTTTCATTTTGACTTTTTTTCCTTTTTTTATTTTCATTTCCTTTTAAATATTCATATTTTCTCTTTTCATTTGCATTTTTCCTCTTTATCATTTTATGTTTCGTCTTCTTCATTTTCTATCTTTCCTTTTTTCGTTTTTGTCTTTTAATTTTTTCTCTTTTTAATTTTTTCTATTTAATTTTTGCCCATTTCGTTGTCATTATCTTCTGTTTTTTAATTTCATCTTTTTTCATTTTTTTATTTCTTTTACATTTCATTTTCAATTTTTATCATTTTCATTTGGCAACAATATCCTTAATGTATAAAACGATGCAACTATTTATTTATAGACATATTTCTGCCTCTTTTGATATTATTGCTCTATCTCTTTATACTGAAAGCTATTTCTGACCCCCAAACTAATTGTTTCCGTTACTAATCTGCTTTTACTTCGTACTACTGCATAGATAAAGGGTGTATTGTTTTAAGAAAATTTAAAATTCGAGATTTTACAGATTAAGCACATTTGATTATCTTCTAAATACGTTTCAAACACTATTGATAAGATGCCAATTTATGTGTGTGAGTGTGAGGTTTGGATACAATAACTTTAAGAACAAATATACCTACAGTTATAAAATCTTATGTGTAGATATGTTATATGAAGCTGAGAGCTAGATAGAATTTTTTAGTGATTCTAATGATTAAAACTCGGATTTTTCAAATTTAAAAATTGTATAGCATTGTTTATTAGAAAAAACATTCATAATTTCCATCATAATCGCGGTAGCATTTAACATATGGAAAAATTGATATGTTGAATGGCAATATGGATGTTAATGTTTTATTAAAACAGATGACAGTTTCATTAAAGACGATCTGTTTTAATTAAACAACAGTTTTATTAAAACAGATAAGCAAAATGTATCCCTAGATGGCTCTAAGCTGTTGCCAATTTTAACAAAGAAATGTTTGGAGAATTCACAAGAATAACTGGGATACTGATTGTGAAAATGAAGCATTTTTTTTCATTCTAATAAATATTATGACACGATTAGATCTAAAAACTGTGAAATAGGAATACATGAGAAAGTTGAGTGGAGTCACGCACTAGAGGTATATTAGAAATGGAATCTTTTTCTAATGATGAAAGCTATTTGTTAGTTGCAACAAAGAACAAACTAAATTCTATCTTAGAAATTAAAAAGTTTTTGTTTCTGTAACAAAGAGCGAAGATAAATAATATTGTTAAATCCAAACACTTTCTCACTACGCATAAAGCTTCGTGGATTTTCCATTATTTATTGAGATACAGAAAGGTAGATCGCTTTTTCATGCTATATCTAAGAGTGAAACGGCATTTTTCTTCATTGCCATCGAGAAAAGGACAAAATTAGTTTTAGCCAAGTATCTATGATAAAAAAAGTTGTCCGAGACATGATATCTTGGATGAGTTTTTGGTCGTTGGAACGGAACAAGTAGGCATAGAAACAAAGATAAAAATGCCATCTGGTGGATGATTGTGTGGCTTCTTTCTAAGCATGTACATATGCTTAGAAAGCCGAGGAATTTGCGAAGGAATCTGAGATGAAATGTTTTCAAAAATGTCCGCGGTATAAATATATTCGATTAAAACTGCCGTTACCTAACTTTTGCTGAAACAAATAGAACAGAATAATTTTATTAACGAATACAAAAATTCTTTTTTAATCATTTTTGATGAAAGTGTACTTTTTTGCATCATAGAGCATGAATACATTACGTAAATCAATTAAGTTAATTAACATGTGTTTTACGTTGTACGTATATAGTTTTGTTAGTATTTCATTAATAAATGCGGATCTTATTTCTAATTAGCTCAATAAAGTATGAAATAAATAAGAGAGATCTCTAGTTTTCTAGAACTAGTAATAACTTGTCGGGATTTTTATTCAATTTTATTGATATTTTCAAATCTATTCATTATGTAAATAAATACTTTAATACATGAGATTTCTTACTTATTTTAATTAACTATAGTTACTTGTATTTTTACTTTCCTCGTACTGAGCTGGGAGAAGTGCGGTAAAAGTGATTGTGACATGTTCCACTGTCTTGATAGATATTACTTTATCAGTAGATGAAATATTTTTTTTTTACTTTAACCGATGTAGCCCAAGAAAAGTATGATGATCTCATGTTAGTCACGTGTCAACTTTTCACAACACATACAACGGTGGGATCCCCAGATTCCAGACATAACTTTTGCCGGTTTATGCGTGGATGGGTTGATGCTACATCGTTGGCCCTTCGTAGTCACAAAAACCACTGAAGTGATTTGGAAAAAAATTAGAAGGGAAATTTCATAGAAATGTGAACGCAGAAAAATAAAAATTCTAAAACTGTATACAGTTTAACTATAAAACTAGATTTTGCCAAGATCATTGGTACGTCAAATAGTTGGCCTTTCGTAATCTGAAAACCCCTGAAGATATTTAGATGACATATTGGTGGTATACAGCGTATTGTGTATATATATAAACGCGGAGCATAAATATTGAAAAATGTATATAGTTTTACTATTAAACGAGATTTTGGTATTTTCTTAAACACTAAAATCAGAGGTTTTGCTAATTTTTACTATTTTATATATTTTTTGTAGTCCTCTTTTCTGAATCGAATGAAATCCATTTCATAATGCTGCGACAAATTTTTCAAGCGAAATCGTGCTAAAACCAATAGACTAAAAACTATTCACAGACATATTTTGAACAAAGTTATATTTACTGGTAATTTAACACGGCACTTTTCGAGATTTAAAGTGGAAATGAATTGAATTCATTCATTCGATTTTACCAAAGGCATAGCCGCCCGCTTCATGAGCAGTCCCCAACCATTTAACGGACTTAATACTCCTTAAATAAGAGCTAAAATATGTCTAACTTGCTGGGGCTTTGCGTAATATACCTTGGATCGAGTGCATCTCCCACTACGCTCTAATACGATTGTGTATGCCCCAAATGCGTAAACTGAAAATGAAGTTGATGATGTCTTCCATTTATAAAGAAGACAGCGTGTGATGATAATCTGCTTGGAAATGCATTCCACATTTACAACGTTGGTGAAGTGCCCTGCAGTTCAACAGTCATACGAATAAATCAATTGGAGAGAAGGGAAAATCATCAAGGGTGTCATCACTCCGGAAAATGGTAAAACGATTACACTTGTTACCTGCGCGACTGCAGATGGCCAATTTAAACCTATGGTAGCGATATTCAGGAGTAGATGTGAGCAACCTGCTTGGCAGGAATCAGGATCGGCATTACATAGCTCCTGATCTACATGTCTGATCTACATTAACAAAGACCAGTTTCTCAGATAGTTCAAGGAGTATTTAATGCTTCATTAGAAATCTGCAAAATTCTTGCTGCCGGTCGATAAACTTAATTCCCATATCTGGAGTGTATGTTTGAAGCTGGACCTCACCGTGACTACAGAGATTTTTATCACCGTTCTAACTAGAATGTCTCAGGCAAACTTTCGAACACAAGCTGCACAAAAAACAGCCCCATCAACCGCAGTTCATGACCACATTACATCCATAAATAACAGACAGTATATCCCTAGAGACTTCATCCTTCATCAGGCTTTCCACAACTTGAAACGCACAGAGGGACGAACTATGGACATCGGATACGCATAGAAGTTTAACTGTTGAATACGAACCAAGGGAGGCAGTTTCATTTCATTCTTACATGAAACGAACAATGGTTCAAATAGACACAAATAATCATGGCGGCACCAAATCAGGATCCTGAATCAATTGGTTTGAAGATAATCCCCTTAACGACTGCAGCGAACGCAACTCTTACTTCTATTTTTCTGCAAGTAGAAAGTTGAACTAGATTGCTTGTCAAGAATACAACACATGATTCCAAAAAATCTGTGATGGAACCAAGGAATGTAAATAATTTTTCGCCAAGTACGGCAGGATGATGACTGAGGCAAAATATTGTCATATCAAAACTCCCCCCCCCCCAATAATTTGCGCAAAATTGTGTATGCTCTGTGAAGAGAATTTAATTTGTTTCCTTGCTTTGGAGCGGAAAAGAAATTATTTCATATAGTAATAGTAGCATCATAGTAGGTAAGGAAAGCATAGCTATACCCATATTCCTTCTCACTGACACTACTACTTCTTATTTCCTACTCCATGTGTACATATATGCATGAATGTATATGTATTTAAGAGGTAGGGGAAACATGTAGAGGAGTTATTGAAAATTTTGAACGTTTTGGATTATACCAGGGAATAGAGCAAATTACAATCATTAATTTTAATTCGGATGTATATTTTGAGTGCTTTACCTAGTAATAAATAATATAAATAAATAATATAAATATATATAATATATATATATATATATATATATATATATATATATATATATATATATATATATATATGTATGTATATATATATGTATATGTATGTATATGTATGTATATATATGTATGTATATATATATATATATATATGTATATATATATATGTATATATATATATATATATATGTATATATATATATGTATATATATATATATATATATATATATATATATATATATATGTATATATATATATGTATATATATATATATATATGTATATATATATGTCTATATATATATATATATATATATATATATATATATATATATATATATATATATATATATATATATATAAAATGTTTGATGTTCGGCCTTATGTAGTTATATGAAAATGAATGTATGTATTATTGGCACATGCACATTGTTTATCATTTATTGAATGAAAAGCGTGTAAATGCCGTAATTTAATAAACTGCGTCAATTTTAATTAGGGAAACTGCAATGACTCTAAAATCCAATTAAATCTGTCCCACTGCTAATATTAGTCAGGATAAATGCAATAATCCTTCGTTTAATTGCATTTACGTGTCGTATTTGTAATTACTATTTGTAAGGGTGGTGTTTTTTATAATGAATGTTCCGGCAAAAATGCGTTACGAAATACAGGATTTCGTTTAATGACAGAAATTTTTTGTAGGTTATCCATTATTCCAATGAATAAAAGTTAATATTTTATTAGAAAATATGTAATATATGTTCCTCTTGAATGTTTGACAAATCTATTGTCATAGCTCGAAAAACGAAATTAAAAGACTAAAACAATAATTTGTTGTATTCATTATCAAAGTTTATGGCTTATACTAAAAATAATATACAGAACTATAGCTGATACATCACCTTTTGAAGTGAAAGGCATACTTTCATGACGATAAGTAAAATAAAATGTTTACAGCAGGTGAGGAACACTGCTTAACTCATCGACAGATAGCCACTTAGACTTTGCTGATGTGGAGCTGCTGTATTTTCCTGATCCTTGCAATGACAACTGATTTTGCTTCCAAATATAATTAAAATGAGCAAATTTTGTACGTTTGTACTTTGTTTATAAATAAAAACATTATTTCATATACATTTTTACAGAGCTCATGAGTGTATTTTACCGTAGATCAACCAGGTAGAAGAGCAGGAAATTATGTCAATCCATTCAAATCTAACAAAGTCCATTTAAAAAATTCTGTTACTAGAAGAGTTAAATTTTGAAACGATGTATTTCTAATTTTATAGTAATTTGTAGTAATAATAACACTTAATAGAAATTAAAATCTATTTTTTTCCCTTGGGATTCATCTGATTGCCAACTTTAAAGTATAGGACATTTATAAATTCTATTGATAATTCTCATCATAATTTGAACGTTTTTGGTTTTAGTCACTTAAATTTAGTCAATAGAAAGAACAAGAATTTAATCAATATGAATATTTGAAAACCCGAATGTTTTTCTACTGCTGTTGCAAAGTGGTTTACTCTCCCTTCAGTATTTCTCTTTCAGTTTCAAGCTTATCATAACTTTTGAAACACATTTAGTATTTTTCGAAATTAAAAAACATTCCATTTCGAATACATCTTATAATGCAAACATTTGAAAATTGTAAATTTTCCACTTACTATGTGGGACAGTTTTTATAAGTAAAAGCTTCAAGCGAATTTGTCTTTTATAGATACAGATTTCGCGTGTAATTCAAAATTCGTATGTCTTGATAAACTACAACCTCTAAAATAATAAACTTCAGAAAATTTTAAATTTTACTATTGTTTTAAGATCTTTACTAACAAATAACTTCGCAACAACCCTTTAAATAAATAGATTTAAAGCATTTTATCATATCGTCCATTTTTTCGAGCGATCTATTTATCGATTTGTCAAAATTCCAATACATCTAGTTATCTGGTATAGAAATTATATTTAGATGCGTTCAATAGAAAATTCTGAATTCGAATATGTTAGTCTGCACGATCCCTAAAACATTTCGTTTTCCCAAATTTCATTTTCATGTTATATTTTTACCGTCTTGTTGTGTCTATCTACTACTGCGCAAAATATCAGTCTTCTATTTGAATTTATTTTTAAATTCAGATGTTTCATTATTAAAGTTGAAAATTCAATCCCCTGCTAGATTTATCAAACGACTCTTCTTTTCATTAAAGAGTAAATTCCGATATTGCTGGAAACGTCAGTTATCAATTGACTGGAAAGGGATATATTTTACCTACATTATGCTTAAAATAATTAGTGAATTAAACAGACTGTAATAATTAAAAAACTGTTAATTTATAAGCAATTTGTCAATTCATATCGAAATTAAGCATGCCATTTCGAGACTTGAGACGAATTTTTAAATTTGCGGATGTCCATTTATGAGTTTCAACAATTTTTTTAAGTTCTGTTTGTTAAAATGTGAATCCCAATATTACTTAAAAAGTCAGTTATGTATGGATTGGAAAGGGACATTTATTACCTACAACAACCCCAAAAATAATTAGTAACTTAAAAATGTAATAATTAAATACAGAACTTCTAATTTAAAAAAAGATTGTGGTTTTGCCTCGAACTTAAGCATGGCATTTCGAGACTTGAGAGGAATTTTCAAATTTAATGATGTCCATTGATGAGTTTTAATAATTTCTTTGAGTTCTGTTTGTTAAAATGTAAATTCCGGTATTACTTGGAAAGTCTGTTATCTGTGAACTGGAAAAGGGCCATTTTTTACCTACACCTACAGCAATCCTAAAATAATAGTAACTTAAAAAATGCAATAATTAAAAACAAAACTGCCAATTTCGAAAACAATTGTCGTTTTATCTCGAATTCAAGCATACTACTTCAAGACAAGATTCGAAATTTTAAATTTAGCTATATTCATTTAACAGTTGCAATCATGTTTCTGAGTTTGCCACATTCATCTGTTGGCTCGTTTTCTGGAATCAAAAAGTTCAAGCTTTAAGCAGGGTAGCTTTAACTCTCAGAGAGTCTTTAGGTAAATGAAATCTTCGACTCCTACCAATGAAACTTTTATAGTAAAAGATATACATTGAACACGGAAGATAGTCCCACAGATCTTCATTCAGTACTTTTTAAATGGGAAAAAATAACTCTGACTTTAAGAACTATGTGTTAACTTAAGATATCGGTTACAATCAAAACACTTTTGTGGACTTTTCTACATTATTCAACGCAACTATTACAGTTATGGACCAATCAAGAAGTCAATAAACAATTTATCGTGCCACTCTACGACATCTGAGAACATATTTTGCATTTGAAAAGAACATTTGAGTTCCATGAAGGCTTCTAAATCCCCAAAACACGCTTCACATTGGTCAGATTGGTCAACACGTCAAAATTTTGTTGCGCTGAAACAAACTATGTGCATTTGCATTACTGGAAAGCCATATAAATGGATAAAAATAAGTTGTTCGCCAAGAAAGTTCATATTTAGTTCCTTTATTAATATACTTCTCACTCAAATATATGACTCAAATATTTATCATTATTTATCAAATATTTAGCTATATCCATTTACCAGTTGCTATCATGTTTCTAAGTTCGCCACATTCATCTGTTTTCTCCTATGGATTCAAAAAGTCCAAGTTTTAAGCATCGTAGTTTTAACTCTCAGAGTGTCCCTAGATAAATGAAATCTTCGACTCCTAACAATGAAACTTTTATAATAAAAGATATGCATTGAACACGGAAGATAGTCCCACAGATCTTCATTCAGTACTTTTTAAATGGGCAAAAACAATTCTGACTTTAAGGACTATCTGTTAATTTAAGATATCGTTTACAATCAAAACCCTTTTGAGGACTTTTCTATATTATTCAATGGCAATTATTACGGTTATGGACAATTCAAGAAATCAAATTTACAATTTATCGTGCCACTCTACGACATCTGAGAAAATATTTTACATCTGAAAAGAACATTTGAGTTCTATGAAGGCTTCTAAATCTCCAAAACTCGCTTCACAGTGGTCAGAATAGTCAACACCTCAAAATTTTGTTGAGCTGAAATAAACTATGCGCATTTGCATTACTGGAAAGCCATATAAATGGATAAAAATAGGTTATGCTGCCAAGGAAGGTCATATTTAGTTCCTTTATTAATATGCGTCTCACTCAAATATATGACTCAAATATTTATCATGCCCTAACACAAGATTTTTTATCCTAACACTATCCTATCACAAGATTTTTTAAACAGACCACTAGCAATAAACAAATAATGGTTGATTTTAAAGAACTCTCTTTTCCAGTCCAACAGATAGTTTGGAAAGTTCAAATCATAAAACAAGAGGAATTTCAAAGGAAAACAGTCAATCCGCTTTTCACTGTCTCAAGTAAATTTTAAGATTATACTAGGATTATATTTTTATTTATTTACGAGACTTTTGGTACGGCACTGTAATCTGATTCTTTTTCAGTACAAAGCTGAAAGCAAACGTATGTTTTACTCTTTATCATTTATTTTGTATTTGTATACCCTTCTCGTCATTCTATAAAATATAAAATCAAAATCCTAAATGAATGTATAAATGCATTCAGATGCATAAAATTTATAACAAAAGGAAATTCCACATTATATTTACTGAATTGTGTTCTTTCTTTGCATATATATATATATATATATATATATATATATATATATATATATATATATATATATATATATATATATATATATATATACCTATACACCCCTAATCCTAATATACACCCCTAATCTGAGCTATCTATACATCGAACTAATCAGTGTAAAGGCTCCATAATTGTTGAACCTGCTATTCAAGACATGGGGAAAGGGATTACGTGAAAAAAATTAGTTCCTGAAACACCGATAGATGGCGCTGTACAGCAGAAAATATGCTGAAAAGACACAAAATACACATTTGTAGCACATTGTATCCGAACGTACCAAACATTCATATCACAAGGACCTTATCGATGCAGGGAATGCTGCTCAATGTGGTTCCCTTCTTCAAGATGTAAAATCTGCAGTCTGTGGACAGCTTGGTCAACTGCGGATCGTAATTGGTCGATTGAGATGCTTCTCACATGCACAGTGATACTGTCTTTCATATCTGCCAAGGTTACCAGACGTCCTCGATAAACAAGACTTTTAAGTATCCCCACAGCCAAAAATCACAGGGTATTAAGATCTGGAGAACGAGATGACCAGGCTGTCGGAAACGCACGACTAATTACTCTACCATTAGTAAAATGTTGCCGAAGAAACTGCTGTACACAGAGTCCAATGTGTGGAGGCGCTCCATCTTGCATAAGGGTAATTGAATCAAGACATTGGTTGCTGTTGCAGTTGAGGTACAACAAAATTTTCGAGCATGTTTTGTACCTCCTGGTCGTCACAGTGCATGTCACAGGACCATTGATAGTAGCCTCTTCGAAAAAGAAAGGTCCAAGAATGAATGTGGCTGTGAATCCACACCAGACTCTAACTTTCGGTGAGTAAAGTGGAATCTCTTGGAAGGTACGAGGGTTTTCCGTGTCCCAAATGCGACAGTTATGGATGTTGACTGTTCCACTTAGATGGAAATGCGCTACATCGCTCCATAGAATCTGCCATGGCCACGATGCATCCACTTCAACTCTAGCCAGAAATGTCAATACAAAGGTCCGTCGCTTCTTCCTGTCGATGGTCAGCAAGTGGTGATTGTGACTAATTTTGTACGGTAAAAAATGCACTATGTTTCTCAGTACGTTCCGCACTGTGCTGTAGGGAACACCCAAGTGTCGTGACACTCCACGTGCACTACTACAGCCTATAACGTTATCCATTGATTGTTCAACAATAGAGATGGCAACATCGTCAACGACATCTGAACGAGTCGATTTGCGTCCTCGACCCGGCTGAAATCCAAGATGTCCAGTTTTCTCGAATCGAGCGATCATTCTCCTGAGAGATTGTGGAAATAATGGTCCTTTGCGCAAATTCTTAAGTCGACGAATCTCTCGAAGTGCAGCTGCAGCATGTCCTTTGTTTTCATAAAACAGCTTCACAAGCAAAGCGCGTTCTGGCAGTGTGACAGCCATCGCTGATAAGAGATAGAGACTTCAAATTTAGTGTATGGGTAAACCGTTCGAAAGTAGGAAAGTGTGCAATTTCAGATTTTTAATATTTGCTACTCTAGGGGGTGCTTCGAGCACAAATGTTCTATTTGCAGAACAAATAAGAAACGCCTGCTTTAAAATTTGATAGAGGCTCGAAATTTGGTATATGGACTAATCATTTAAAGAAAACACCCAAGACAAAAGAGTTTTTAAAAAATGTTCGTTTAAGGGGGTGCTCCAGAGAAAACGTTTGAAAGGTGGAATGAAGAGAAACCACGCTTCGAGATGCGATAGAGACTTCAAATTTGGAGTACTGGTAGATAGTTCGAAATGAAGAGCATGTGCAATTTCATTTTTCCGATATTTTCTACTTTAGGGGGTGCAGCAAACCCAAATTTTCGATTTTCTGAATACATGAGAAACGCCTCCATTAAAAAAGTAATAGAGGCTTGTTATTTGGTATATGGGGAAATCATCTGATAAAAAACAAAAAAATAGATTTTTTCAAAATTGTTCATTTTAGGGGTGGCTACTCCACACAAAAACGTTCGATAGTAAAAATAAATATGCTTCTCAATGGACTAGAAACTTTAAATTTGATATATAGGTAGATAGTTCAAAAGAAAGAAAGTGTGCAAATTTTTTCCGATATTTCCGATATTTGTAATTTTGAGGGGTTCCGCACACCAAAACTTTCGAAAAGTGAAATGATAGACAAATATGCTTTGCGATGAGATAGAGACTTTAAATTTGGTGTATGGATAAACCATTCGAAAGGAAGAAAGTGTGCAATTTCAGATTTGCAATATTTTCTACTTAAGGGGGTGCAGCACACCAAAATGTTCGATTTTCGGAACAAATGAGAAACAGATTCTTTAAAATTTGATAGAGGCTTGAAATTTGGTATATGGACTAATCATTTGATTACAACCCCAAGACGGATATATTTTTTCAAAAATGTTCGTTTAAGGGGGGGGGGGTGCTCCAGAGGAAAACGTTCGAAAAGTGAATGGATGAAAAAAACATGCTTTCGAATTAGATAGAGATTTCAACTTTGGTGTACTGGTAGATAGTTCAGAAGAAAGAAAGTATACATTTTCAGTTTTCCAATATTTTCTCCTTAAGGGGGTGCGGCACACAGAAATATTCGATTTTCGAAATAAAGGAAAAACACCCCTTTCAAAACACGATAGGGCTTGATATTTCATATATAGGCGGATCATCTGATATGATACCCAAGAATAAAGGAGATTTTCAAAAATGTTCGTTTAAGGGGATGTGTACTCCACACAAAACATACGAAATGTGATATGACAGATAAAGTATACTTCGCGATGAGGTAGAGACTTGAAATTTGGTGTACGACAAATTGTTGCATTGGAAGAAGATGTGTAATTTCAGTGTTCCAACATATGCTACTGCGTAGGGAGTGCCGCACACTAAAATATTCGATTTCACGAACAAATAAAAAACACCTCCTTTACAATGTGATAGCGACTTGAAATTTGATATATAAGCTAATAATTTGATAAATACATTTGATACATACAGATTTTCAAAAATGTTCATTTGAAGGGATGCTACACAGAAAAACGTTCGAAAAGTGAAATGATAGTAAAAGCATACTTCGCGATAAGATAAAGACTTCAAATTTGGTGTATGGGTAGATAGTTTGAAAGGAAGAAAGTGTGCAATTTCAGATTTCCAACATTTGCTACTTTAGGGGATACCGAACACCAAAATGCTCGATTTACACGCTTTCTTTTATATACACGCTTTTAGTTATACACGCTTTCTTTTAAATGTGATGGAGGCTTGATATTTGGTATATGGGGGAATCATCTAATAAAAATTCCAAGGCGAATAGATTTTTTTTCTTAAATGTCCATTTATGGAGAAACGAATGGAGAAATGATAAAATAGCATGCTTCGGGATGAGATATAGACTTTAATTTTGTGTATGGGTAGACAGTTCTAAACGAAGAAGTGTGCAATTTAAGTTTTCCAATATTTTCTTCTTTAAGGGGTTCTGTACACCAACATATTCGATTTGCAGATTAAATGCGAAGCGCGAATTATTCAAAAATGTACATTATTCGGTGGGTTGCTTATCACGAGACCGTTGATTTCCAATGCGTATTCGGCTAGTCTATATATACAAATTGCCAACTGTCCGTCTGTCCGTCTGTCTGTCTGTCTGTCACCCTTTTTGGGCAATTCCAGAATAGATAGAGACATACAATTTGGTATACGGCTCGGTAGTTCGATAAAACCCCTTGGAAAAATCGATTTTTTCGAAAACGTTCTCCAGAAGGGGTGCTCCACACCAAAACGTTCGAAAAGTGAAATGATAAGAAAGCATACTTTGCGATAAGATAAAACCTTCAAATTTGGTGTATGGGTAGACCGTTCGAAGGAAAGAAAGTGCGCAATTTCAGATTTTCAATATTTTCTACTTAAGGGGGTGCCAGACAATAAAATGTTCGATTTACCTAATAAATGAGAAACGGCTCTTTTAAAATTTGATAGAGCTTTGGAATACGATATATGAGGTAATCATTCGACGAAAACACCCAAGATGAATATAGTTTTTCAAAAATGTTCGTTTAAGGGCGTGATCCAGAGAAAAACGTTCGAAAATTGTATTGATAAAAAAGCATGCTTCGGGATGAAATATAGATATCAAATTTGGTATACGGGTAGATAGTTTGGAAGGAAGAAAGTATACAATTTCAGTTTACCAATATTTTCTACTTTAGGGGTGCCGCACACCAAAATGTTAGATTTTCTGAATAAAGGAGAAACGCCCATTTTAAAACGTGATTGAGGCTTTATATTTGGTATATCGGTTAATCATCTGATAGAAAATACACGAGGAATAGGGTTTTTCAAAAATGTATATTTGAAGGTCTGGGTACTCCACACAAAAACATTCGAAAGGTGAAATAATAGAAAAAGCATGCTTCGCGATGAGATAGAGACTTCAAATTTGGGGTAAAAAGGGTACGGGTAAAAAGTTGGAAAAGAGGAAAGTGTGCAATTTGTTTTCCAACATTTGCTATTGTACGGGGGTGCCGCTCACTAAAATATTCGATTTGGCGAACTAATGGAAAACGCCTCCTTTATAATGTAGTTAAAGCTTGAAATGTAGTATATGGGCTAATAATTTGACAAAAAATCCAAGATGAATTCGGTTTCTCAAAATGTTCATTTAAGGGGGTACTACACAGAGAAATATTCAAAAGGTAAAGTCATAGATAAAACATGCTTCACGATTGGATAGAGCGTTCAAATTTGGTGAACAGGTAGACAGTTTCAAAGGAAAAAAGCATGCAACTTCAGATTTTCAATATATATTACTTAAGGGTTGCCGCACACCAATATGTTCGATTTTTCGAATAAATGAGACACGCTCCCTTTTAAATGTGATAAAGGCTTAATATTTGGTAAATATTGACTAATCATCTAATAAAAACCCATGACTAACAGGAATTTTAAAAAATGTTCATTTATGGGTGTGCTCCACAGAAAAGCATTCTAAAGGCGAAATGATGAAATAGTATGCTTCGGAATGCGATAGACACTTGGTGTAGGTGTAGATAATTTGAAAGGAAGAAATGCGTAATTTAAATTTCTAATATTTTCTTCTTTAGGGGGTTCTGCACACCAGAATATTCGATTTGTCGAATAAATGTTAAAAGCGAATTATTAAAAAATTTACATTATTCAGGGGCTGCTTATTGTGAGACTGTTGATTTTCAACGGGTATTCGGCTAGTAATGACACTAATGTTGCAAACTTTTTAGATTTAAATGTAGATTTGCAAAATTGTAATCTGGCTATAAATTTAAATGATAAAAGACAAGATTTTAAATTTAATACATCAAAAATTCAAAACTTTGACTCTTGTTTGCATATATGAGATTTTAGAAATATTATAATAGACAAGGTTCTTAGAATCAATAAAGTTTGTGATGAAAATTATAAATTAGCACATTTTATAGATTTAGTGAGTACAGCGACTAAAAATGCATATCCTCTCAAATCCGTAATTAAAATTATCAACTCAGTACATCGACTTTCATTCGATAACATCAATAGCAATTTTCCCAATTATAGTGGCTAATAATATGGAAAAAAAATACACACACACACACACACATATATATATATATGTATATAATAATAATTTATTCATTATATAATTAAATAAAAATGACTAATAATAAAATAGAATAAATAAATAGAAAAATAATAAAATCGGAAAATAAGATGTATTAACATTAATGTTTTGAATTTTATTTTCGCTAAAAAATTGAAACTATAGCCAGTTTGATACTATGATTTGAGCGCTCTTATAATCGCTTTTAGTGGCATTCTCGTTTATTCATTTCTTCCATGAATCACTTGTTTAGTAAGAATTTTCATCTATGTTCAATGTTTATATTCTGTTCTTACTTATATGGGTAATTACCCTGTCTCCTGCTCACTGGACGGGTCTGGGAGGGTCGCTGTCAACGTTTGTTCTGCCCCCTAGGTTGTATTTCGTCATCTTCATTCTGGTTCTGCTCGATATTTTTCATACTGCTGCGACTGTTAGCACTTACAAGTGGGGAGAAATGAAGGGTTCCTGCATCATGCTAATACTAGATTTCCTAATTTTTCTGATTTTCATTTTTTTCTCTTTTTGTGCCAGTAGTCTGAGTTTTGGCATTTGTAGTAACGTACTATTGCCAAACCTGAAACAGGCATTTATTTGGGTTAATTTGAATTAAATACTCAGACCTGAAGAAGAATTTAATTCTGGTTTATCATCGGATTTGGGCTTGTGTTGTTCTTTTCTCTTATCGGCATTCTGGCCGTGGTTTAGCTGCTTTGGTGATGTTAATATTTCATGTTTACTTGAATTGATCATTTTTGTTATTACATTCTGTTAATTAATACATATATATATATATATATATATATATATGTGTGTGTGTGTGTGTGTATGTGTGTGTGTGTGTGTGTGTGTGTGTGTGCCTTATGTCCAAAAGTTAAGCATACTTCTTTAAATGCGAAATATTCGGAGTTAACATGGATAAAATGGTTCACAATCAGTTGTGGAGAACCGCTGGATGAAGGTAAATCATTCTGCATATACAAAACAGTTCAGTCGACGTCGACATGCACAAAGCACCGGCGCATGTCTGAACGAGTATAAAACGGCCTCGAGGGGCATGGCCAGTTGAGGCAGAATTTCGCAATTGCTGGGGTACGGAGCGTTATTAATAATCAGAAAGGACGGAAAATGTCACAAAGATGCCAACTGGACATGATTTTTTAGGGACGAACTATTGGAATGCTAGAATCCGGTCGACCCCAAACCAAAGCGTCTCAAATTCTGAATGTGCCACAGTGTGTGATCTTCAGACTGTGGCAGAGGTTCCAAACCACTGGATATGTTACCCAACGACCAGTACCAAGTCGGTCAAGGATAACAACAGCTGTGCAAGGCCGATATTTGGTGATAACTGCGCGACGTCACAGGAACCGCTCTGCCTGACAACTGGGTTCAGCCCTGACAGCCGCCACACTCACTATTTCGGGACCAACTGTTTACAGGAGACTCAGACACGTTGGTCTCTATGCCAGACTACCAGAAGTGTGCATCCCCCTGACGTCTGCACTGAAACGCGTGTGTTTACACTGGGGATTGGAACATCGGCAGTGGAGTGGACAACAGTAGGGCAATGTAATGTTCAGTGACGTGTCCAGGTTTAGCCGCCAAACTGTTTCTCGTCGTACCACGATCTGGAGAAAACGGGCAACGTGTTTTCACCCGGGAAACATCACGGGAAGACATCGTTTTCCTTTTGGGGGAGTCATGACACGGGGTCGGTTACCAGTCAAAGATACAGAGACGAAGTCCTTGAGCCTACAGTTCGAGGTGCTGTTGGTCCTGATTTCATATGCATGGATGATAACGCGATTCCTCACGGTGCGGCCTTAGTTGACGACTTGTTTCAAACTGAAGATATCCAGCACATACCGTGGCCTACCAAATCTCCTGATCTAAATAGAGCATGCGTGGGATATGCCCTCCACTACCCAGCAAGCTCCGTTCTGGTATTGGAAACTGCTCTCCGTGAGGATTGGAACTCTTTGAGCACACAAGTCATCCAAACCCTCATCAAAAGAATGGAAAATCTTTGTGCAGCATCGTTGTGGCTATCCGATGTTCCTACATACCGTATTAAACTGCAGCATCACATTGTTTTAATCATTATGTTTCACTTAGGTTGACACTCAGGTTGTCACACTGAGGTTGACATTGTGATCCTTTTTCTTTCAACCCTTTTCTTTGGATGATAGAAGTCGTTATTATCCTTGTTTTGCATTGTTTTCTTCTATGACCCTATTACACTCGCACACTGCGTTTACTTCTATTCTGAAGTAGATTTCCTCAAACTTTCACATAAACAGAAACTATGCTTAAATTTTGGAAATGAGTGTGTATATATATATATATATATATATATATATATATATATATGTAGTTCCATTGAAATTTTTGAGACAGGGACACACGATATGCGCTAGAAAAGAATTATTGGTCGAATATTTAAATTTAAACTCTTTTACATCCGCAGGAGATAATTTGTGGCAACAATTACAATTTAGATGTTGTAGAATAAGTTTTAACATAAAAGAAAATGGATTTGACGCGAGAGCATTATCGAGCTATGTATTCCAATGATTTTAAAGTGAGGCTATATCAAGAAAAATGTTTTGAATGCCAATAATTAGCATATGGAAATGATAATCTCTCCAGGATGAAAAGCACACATTAAGACCTTTGTCAACTGTAGTCCCAGAAAATGTGTCAGCCATTCGAAAAATGCTAATCGACGATAAATCGCTGTACCTACCAAACGATACAGAAGGCACTTATCATTGGATCCACAGCTATACATAAAATTTTTCATGAAAATCTGCATATGAAAAAATTTGTTTGTCGTTGGGTCCTCCATAATTTAAGAGAGCACCAAAATACGGAGCTCGTCTGAATCAGTAAAGAAACCCTGAAATTACTTAATGAGGGTGGACACCGCATTATTTCTAAAATCATAACTGGTGATGGAACATAATGTATGACGTGTTCTTCAGAAGTACAGGTCTGGTCAAAGTCATAAAGCTACAGGGACAGAAACAGTTACAGTTAACGGGTATATCACTAAGTGAATGCTTGGGGACTCATGTTTCACCATGACAATGCATCTCCTCATTCAGCAAGAATGACAGTCAAATTTTCTGAACAGAAAACATCAAAGTGATAGAACTTCCACCCTATTCTCCTGATCTTACTATGTGTGACTTTTCGCTATTTTTAATCTAAAAAAAATCGTAATTAGTAAAGAAACCCTGAAATTACTTAATGATGATGGACACCGCTTTATTTCTGAAATCATAACTGGTGATGGAACATAATGTATGACGTGTTCTTCAGAAGTACAGGTCTGGTCAAAGTCATAAAGCTACAGGGACAGAGACAGTTATAGTTAACGGGTACATCACTAAGTGAATGCTTGGGGACTCATGTTTCACCATGACAATGCATCTCCTCATTCAGCAAGAATGACAGTCAAATGTCCTGAACAGAAAACATCAAAGTGATAGAACTTCCACCCTATTCTCCTGATCTTACTATGTGTGACTTTTCGCTATTTTTAATCTAAAAAAAATCGTAATCAGTAAAGAAACTCTGAAATTACTTAATGATGATGGACACCGCTTTATTTCTAAAATCATAACTGGTGATGGAACATAATGTATGACGTGTTCTTCAGAAGTACAGGTCTGGTCAAAGTCATAAAGCTGCAGGGACAGAGACAGTTAGAGTTAACTGGTACATCACTAAGTGAATGCTTGAGGACTCATGTTTCACCATGACAATGCATCTCCTCATTCAGCAAGAATGGCAGTCAAATTTCCTGAACAGAAAACATCAAAGTGATAGAACTTCCACCCTATTCTCCTGATCTTACTATGTGTGACTTTTCGCTATTTTTAATTTAAAAAAATCGTAATCAGTAAAGAAACTCTGAAATTATTTAATGATGATGGACACCGCTTTATTTCTAAAATCATAACTGGTGATGGAACATAATGTATGACGTGTTCTTCAGAAGTACAGGTCTGGTCAAAGTCATAAAGCTGCAGGGACAGAGACAGTTAGAGTTAACTGGTACATCACTAAGTGAATGCTTGAGGACTCATGTTTCACCATGACAATGCATCTCCTCATTCAGCAAGAATGGCAGTCAAATTTCCTGAACAGAAAACATCAAAGTGATAGAACTTCCACCCTATTCTCCTGATCTTACTATGTGTGACTTTTCGCTATTTTTAATCTAAAAAAAATCGTGGGCGTCGTTTTCATTCCGAAGATGAGATTGGCGAGAATATAAAAGCGTATTTTCTATCGATTCCAAGAAATGAATGGCATGAAGCATTTAATCTTTTGAAAATTCGCTTACAAAAATGCATTGATGTTGGGGGGGAGTACTTTGAACACTCCTAAAAGTTGGTATGTTTGTGATGCCAGAAATGCCATTACGACGATCCGTGAAATTCCGAAAACCTCCTGATAGACTGAAATATTACAGGTAACTCCTAACGTCTATAATTGAGGACGGATGACTGTGGCATATGCAAATCTATTATGTCACCGAAATGACCTCAGTCTAGTATGCGGGACTGAACTCTTCTATGAAGGCAGTTATAAATACGCTGCACTTGTCCAGTAAGGTACGTGAATAAAGGGAGTTGAGTTCTGAGAGTGTCTTGTGCCTTATTCCTCGGTGTAAATACACAACAGTATTCATTGATTTTACATAGAGAGCCAGACGATTTATATTTCGACGTCATCATTTAAATATAGTTCATTCATTTCAATGAGACGCAGATGATTTAGCATTGGCTTTTTTGATGAAGTTTTAAGTTTCCAAGTTTAATAAATTATTGTAGTACTGTGTTAATTTCAAATATATTAGCGTTCAATGTATGACATTTTAGAGATGTCTAAATAAAATTGCAGTTCAGTTGGAAAATTGTTTCATAATGAATGCTTTATGCATGATTGATCTTGCTTGTTATTTTTTTATTGCTAGTTTAAACATGTCATGTTATTTCGTTACCGATTTATTAAGTTTACTCATTATTCAGTTTTTCCTATTCTTTCTCCTATCCGCTCTCTTAACGCTTTGGTTTCTTTCCATGCATTATATATTTTTTGCTATTCCTCCTTTCCTCCATGGTCTTTGTCGTTCATTAGTAGTAACCTGTACTACTGGTCTTGTCCACTTTCATTTTCCCCTATGGCGATTTTTCTCTTACTTTCAATTACATGTTCCATTCTGATGCAGTTGTTTGAATAAATTACTGTTTGAAGATCGTTTCCTGCCTTCTTAAGAGGCAGACCAGTATATATTTGTGTTTATGGTGTATTTCGAAGTTTCTATATAATTGAATTTTTTTAACAGCAGCATTTCGAGCCTTTTTTTTTGTGTACAATAGATTATGTCGTAGTGTCGCCTGTTTGATTACAATTTTAACAATTTAGAACATGGATACACACATAATTTTCAAAGATTATTTTGGAAGGTTTTTACTTTCCGTACAATATACAGTAATATATAAAGAAAATATTGGAGTCGTGGTGAAAATTGCAAATCGATTTTTTGACGAATTTACGCGTTTGGGGTTCTCTATAATGCGAAAAAGTTATTTTTAGCGTGACAACTGTGTGTATCTGTCTGTGTAATGTATTTATTCACTCTAACTCAGAAACTTTTTTTTATTTCTATCAGGGGTACAAAAGACAACTGGAGCTAACAAAAAATATAGCATGAACAAACATAAGAAAAAATTTCAGCCACAGAAGAAAGTCTATAGACGACTCATACTGTCCCTTGCTTCCCAATATCGCTCCCGCTCAGATGTTGCAGAGAGAGCCTGGCAATGGAGACGGTGTGTCCTATCCATTACCTCCTAAAGGTCACAAACTTTGCAAAAAGGGTTGTCAAATATGCAAATTCAATGTAGATGTTTTGCTAGGCAATCATGGCCAGTAGCGAGGCGGAATCCCGCTGCAGTTCTCCTCCTAGTCCAGTCCTGTATGTCTGAAATTATACTCCAGCACAATTTTTGAGAATTCCTGTCTGAAAGTTCTTTTGATAGGTTATTCATAAAAACATTTTTGATTACCAACTTGATATTCTGAAATAGGATCTCAGGACTTGGTGAAATTCGGGGAGCAATTGTTGCCTCTGTTTTGGCCAGAAAATCGGCTCTCTCATTGCCGTTCAGTGGCCAGAGACCACTGAAAGAAAGTCACTTTATTACGGCTGAATAAACTTCTTAAACGGGATTGGCATTTCTGAATTGCTTCTGATTCGGGGGATTTGGTAGAGTCAATTGACTGCAAGGCAGTATTTGAGTCTGAAATGTTTGACTAAGTTCGATAACTCTTCAAAATGGCATTGTAGTTGAGAAAGGGCTTAACGAATAGCTTCGATCTCTCCATCAAATGTGATCCTATTTTTCCCTCACAGGAGCATATAAAGCGAAGAGATCACAAAAAACGCTTGCTCCGGAATTTATGCATTCATCTATCTGGGAGCCATCAGTATATACTCGAAGTCATTATCAGATTTGCTCTCGTGGGTTATCGACCTCATGCATCAGAGGTTTTTATTAAAGACCTCCAGGGCGAGATCGGAGCAAAGCCGAGATCTATTGTTCGGGTCTAAACAGAAGACCAACTCAAAAACTAATTGATCAAGTTGCTTAAAATTTTATAGGCAACCCACTTGTGCGTGACCCTTGTGGTGAATAAATTTTGGTACTATTCAGAATAAAAGATTCTGTCTTTTTGGCGAAATGACCGTCAAAAATCGCATCTATCCACTCTAGCTAAAAAGCTAAGGGTCCAAATTTCACAAAATCTAGTGGATAATTAATTTGGAGTTTGCCCTGGTGGTGATTAGATTTCGGTACGATTAGGAAAAAAGGAATCTGCTTTTTTTACGAAATGGCCCGCACAAATCATCAAATTCTAAAGTATAAGACTGCATACACAGAAATGCATCAATTAAACACTTCTTTCATATGTAATTTTTAGCGATGAAAATAATCAGAACAATACCATCACTAGGGCTAAAAAGCCTTTATAAATGCGCCTTTAAAAAAACAGTCGCCTTTAAAACACATGCGTCTAAAAAATACGTTATAAATACAGTCGCCTTTAAAAATACGTTTGGTTACCAAATAAAAACAAAAATTGATATAAAAGTACAAGCTCGGGGTCATTTCAAATAATTATTAATTATGCATGTTATTTTATGCAATTAAATGTAATTTAATGAATTATTAAAGAAGTAAAGAGAAAATGAATATGAGTATGTAGGGAAAGTCGTATGCTGCCCTCATCAGATTTTTACATTTATGTCCATTTTATCATTTTTACTTTCCTTGTATACATAATGTATAAGGAGAGTATGGTGACGGGGTCGAAAATTCGAATTCGAGTTTTCGACTGGAGAACACGTTTCAAGCATCCCTGATCACGAATGAGACATTTTTGAAGTGATGTTTGTGTGTGTGTGTGTGTGTGTGTGTGTGTGTGCGTGTGTGAAAGTATGTATGTGTGTGTGAGTGTGCATGTGTGTAAACGAGACTATGGAGGCGATAAGTCACGAACGAACGGAGCGATTCGAGTGAAATTTGGTACAAAAATCACAATCCGTGAATACTGGAAGCCTATTGTTTTTAAACGCACTCGAATGTTCAGAACCCCCCCTAAATTTTCGAGTGAAATTTTGAAAAAATCATCAAACAATCAAAATCTTTAATACAGTTACGCACATAGACATTTTTTTTATGTAATTTTTCCTTAGAAAACGTTTGACATAAACTTTAGAACGCTAGCATGAACCGTTCTCGAGATATTGCCCATTTTGCATATAAATTTATAAAAATATCCTATAAAAAATATATATTAACTGTTGAGATATATGTTCACTTTTCATATGTAATATCATGCGATAAATTTGGTGATATCATTGTCGTGGATTTAGCTCGTTCCATTCATAAGAAAAGATACTTTGAGTAATGCATTTGTATTTGAACGCCAATAGTCATTTATCTGCTATAAGAATAACTTATTTCTCCGTCCATAACGCTTGGCGAGATTTTGGCGACGAATTTGGCGGAATGTTGTCAACTTGGCGACTTTTTTAAATGTTGCCAAATTAACGAAAATTTCGTCAAAGGGATAGAAATGACACTAAATCAATGAAAATGACGACTGATTGACGAAAATTCAATATCTTGAAAAGAATATAAATCTACTTTAATAAAAACTTATTTTTTTTATTGTAAAAGTATTAAATTCATTGCATTATATAAGGAAAGTCATGTGTTGCCCACATCAGATTTTTTTTTGTATGTATGTGTGTGGGGGTGGGATACGTGTGGTAAAGAAAATTTCAAAACGAGAATTATTTTCTTTCTGCAGTTTCAAGAAGCATCCTTAAATAAATATATTCTATAGACAATTCTGTTATCTAATTTTGCGTTCGAGAGTAAAGTTGCACATAAAATTCGATTATTCTAAAAATGTGGAGCTAATTTGTGCAATGAAATTTTGAAGATGCATTTTTATCCCTAAACCTATAATCATATTTCACTAAAACAATTGCCATGCTGACAAAACCTATTTACGAATTCGAAGACCAGCATCTGAAAATGCAAAACTATTTGAAAGAAATAAATATGTTGTGAGAATTTTGATATGTAACTTAATTCCCTTAAGTTAAAAGAAAATCCAATGTGAATACAATAGTAAGATAACCTTATTAATTTCTGGCAAAATAAAAATTAAAACCGGAATAGTATGTTTAGTATTATTATTTGTAGTAGTAGTATTGTTTTGTGGTTTCAAACTTTTACAATATAGTTCGTTTCATTTCTAGGCATTGCTGTTTAAAAAAAGAATGACAGAATTAAATTTCATGGATATGTTGAAAATTAAATTAATCTATATTTGATCGTGGTTTTACTTTCCTTGTAATGCACATTAGTAATAAAGGGACCATGGAATGCTATAATATATTTTTAAGTTTTTAGTTTTTGTATATTTCTTTCTATATTAAAAAAATGGCTGACGCGGCCGACTCTGTTTGCCAAATGATTGCATTGCAAAAACTATTGTATGTAAAAATAAAAAACCTGATGTGGGCAGCACCTGACTTTCCCTGCAGACATGAATTCAGTCTTTCTATATTTCTTTAAGAACTCATTAAATTGAGTTTAATTGCACAAAATAACACAAATTTTTCATTATTAATTCGATTTCCGCTTTTATTTGGTAATTGGACATTTTTCCAAAGGCGGCATAACAAAAATGCCAAAAATCTCAAATATCTCGGGAACGGTTAGTCCTAGAGTAATAGAGTAGTTCTTATTCTTTTCCTCCTGAAAAATTACGTATAAAACAAGCATTTAATTGAGATATTTGAACATACGTAGTCTTTTTTTTTTATATTAGCGATTTTTATATTGGCCATTTCGTAAAAAAGGGCAGGTTGTTCTTTTCCGAATCATACCAAAATATAATCAGTACCAGAGTATCCCACAAGTGATTTATCCACCAAATTTTATGAAATTTGGTCAATTAGTATTTCAGCTAGAGTGGATAAATGAGATTTTTGCGGGCCATTTCGCAAAAAAAGGCTGGGTCTTTTTTTCTGAATTATACCAAAAGCTAATCAGCACCAGGGTTACGCCCAAGATTCTTACTTACCAAATTTTATGAAATTCGGTCCGTTAGTTTTTGAGTTAGAGTGGATACATACATTGGACAGACAGACAGATACACACACAGACGTCAAGCTAAAAATAGTTTTTTGGTATTCTAGAAGTCTCGAAACGTGTAGATTCGTCAAAAACTCGAGTTGCGATTTTTTGCATGATTCCAATACTTTCCCTATACATTACCATGTATTGCAAGGAAAGTAAAAAAATGGTACAGTTGTAGAGAAAAGTTTGAGGAATACGCTGAAATCAACTGTTTTGCGATTTTAACTTTAGTTTAAGAAATAATTATTGCTAAAATCAAAGACAAAATATTTGAGCTGCGAGTTCGTGTCCTTGACAGACGAAAAATAGCAAGTATCTACACATTTAAATTTTTACAGGATAGAACTCTTTTTTAAATATCGATTTAATTTTCGAGTTATTCTACTTTTTACGCACTTCTGAAGTAAAAAAAAATAATGTTGAGCCTAGTAATTAGCGCCACCCTAGGGAAAATTTATATTGATAGAGTAAAGTCATTATACGAAGAAAATTGCAATCAAAACAGTTTTATGGAGTGTAAATGATTATTTTAAATTTTAATAGTATAAAATTTAAAAAAAAACTTTAATTAACCTTGTCTAAACTTTTTCTTTATTAGCTGAGTGGATCTGTGTGACTGACACAGCATAAACTACTGAAAGTTTAAACATTAAACTTTAATTACACGTGGGACTTGTCGATATAACTAATGGAAAGTTACCAAAATCTTGAAATTTTATTAAAGAAATTATAGATGGCTGAAGCAATTTAACTCTTTTGGAGTACAATCATCCGATCTTGATCATCTGTAAATTATAGTTACAGTATACTTTTTTTTGCAATAATTGTATTTCGTGTCCAAAAATTGTGGATCCGTCGAAAACTCGAGTTGCGATTTTCGACCCGATTCCAATGCTTTCCCTATACATTATCATGCATTGCACGGAAAGTAAAATGAGCAGTATTAAGTATGAAAGTCACTTCTATTGTATATGACAGTTGTACAACTGCCATCTTCAATGGGAATGCCTTCCTTACTTTTAGGAACGTCCCGTTTTAGCAGGTTCTTGTGTTAATATCATCTATTTAACTATTGTACACACATTGATGTTTTACTGGTGCTCGAACTCAATTGAATAAAAAAAGTTACTTATTTACCATTTTTGTTTTCACAATCCAATACTATTTTAATCATTTTCAGAAGAATTTATATTTAATTAGTGTTTAAACATTACAAGTGTTTATATGTCACAAGTGTTTATGTGTCATACACTTTTATATGTCACAAAAGTGTTTGTTTGTCCCATAAATGTGTAATTATTTTGTATGTGTTCATAAATCATCAGGTATGCATACGAAATATTATTTTCTAAGGTCAGAGTAATCAGGTATTTTATACAGTATCTTTCTCATACAAGCATTTTCCATTTTCTTGCCAATCGTCGCCAATTGGGTCAGCTCATCCCCTGCGGCGATTTAAGATTTTTACTTTCCTTATATATATAATGTATAAGGGAAGTATCGTGACGGGATTGGAAATTCGAATGCGAGTTTTCGACGGGAGAGCAGGTTTCAAGCATCCCTGATCACGAATCGAACATTTTTGAGGTGATGTCTGTGTGTGTGTGTGTGAAAGTGTGAAAGTATGTGTGTGTGTGTGTCAGTGAGCCTTTGGAGACAATATCTCTCGAATGAATGGGGCAATTCGAATGAAATTTAGTACAAAAATCACAATCCGTGAATACTGGAAGCCTATTGCTTTTAAACGCAATCGAATGTTCAGAAACCCCAAAATTTTCGAGTGAAATTTTGAAAAAATCATCAAAAAATTAAAACCTTTAATAAAGTTACGCAAATAGATATTTCTTATGTAATTTTTCCTTAGAAAACGATCGACATAAACTTTAGAACGCTAGCATGAACCGTTCTCGAGATATTGTACATTTTCCATATAAATTTATCAAAAACCCCATAAGTATGAAAATATATATTAACCGTTGAGAAACATGTTCAGTTTTCATATGTAATATCATGCGATGCATTAGGTAACATCCTTCTCGTAGATCTAGCTCGTTCCATTCATGAGAAAAGATACTTTGAGTAATACTTTTGTATTTGAACGCCAATAATCATTTATCTGTTATAAGAATAACATATTTCTTCGTCCATAACGCTTGGTGAGATTTTGGTGACGAATTTGGCGGAATGTCGCCAACTTGGCGACTTTTTAAAATTTTACCAAATTAGCGAAAATCTTGCCAAATGGATAAAAATAAAGCTAAATCACTTAAAATGACGACTCATCGGCGAAAATTCGGTATCTTAGAAAGAATATAAGTATCTACTATAAGAATAACCTATTTTTTTATTGTAAAAGTAGTAAATTGATTGCATTATATAAGGAAAGTCATGTGTTGCCCACATCAGATTTTTTACAGTAGTATCATCAAATATGTAATAACTGACGAAAAATTTTGTGAATTATCGCCAACTTGGCGACTTCTTAATGTGGTACCAAATTCACGAAAATGTTTCAAAATTGGTAAAAATTTCGATAAAGTTGCATAGATGACGTTAAATTGACGAATTAATAATTAACATATTTTAGTATAATTGTATATTGCTTTGCATATATTAGCAATATTTCTAATTGTCACATTATACTTAAACAAAATATAATCGTATTTTATACTTCAAAATAATTTTATATGTTGTCATCCAGAAAAGCCCAAAATATGAATGTCAAAAACATTGTGCTTCGGAACTTAATCATCCTTATTCTACATTGAAAGAAGCAAAGTACTTGCATTATGTAGGGAAATTGATGTCATGCGCATATCGGAATGTTATATTAAATTTTGAAACGGTTTTTGACATTTAGAACTTTCCTAAGCGATTTGCAGGTACCACATTTAGTGACCACTACCATTTTGCTAGCGTGATGCGCGCATTCCAATAAAAAGAGAATTTTTGAATTACCCTATTTTTTTATTTTCTGTTATCTTCCAATCGAAGCAATACAAATTTTGATTTCCTGCAACTCTACCTTCTTTTTTCTTCGTTTCGAAGGCTGCTATGCAGTGAACGGATCTGCTGGGCATATTAATGGAGGAGAAGTAGATGCCCATGAGCTTTGCATGTGTTGAAACTAAATAATGTAGATTGAAACGAAAAGAAGGATTTTGGTTCAAAATATGCGATTTAGAATTTGAGTAGTGTTATCTGTATATGCACTAGTTAAATAGGGGGCACGTATTTAGGACCCGTGCAATGGCGAGTATTTCGTTCTAGTACAATATAAATGAATGGTTCCCCCTTTCCTAAGAGTTAAAGTTAACAATGGTTAAAGTTAATTATATTGCATAATATCTACTGCTTCAATCTGCATATGTATGAACTTCCTCCATTCATTCCTACACGTAAAGAGCAATAATGTAATCGTATCAAATATTCGATTCTCAGATTTTGAATAATTTTCCCAATAATAAGCATTTTGTCAATAATAAAATTTTGATAATTAAATCATCACGACCTTTAGTCCCAAAAGTAATTACTGTTTTTCTATATCTATTACGTTTCGTAATCGTTTTCGTTTGTATGTGTGTGAATTAATCAATCATTAAATAAATAAGTGATAAATACGCAATAAA